>JASPKZ010008059.1:0-151817 GCA_030220185.1 Diploptera punctata
GCTTTATAGGAAATTTTGGTGTGGTGCTTCCGTGCTTTCCACACGGTGAAGGATGGTGATGCTGATGATAATGATGATGATAATGATGGCCGTTGATTTCGGGGACAATTTGGGCTTTAAAGTTTTCCTGACATTGACTACATTGAGAAAAACCCCCATACAAACTTCACCAAAAAAAATGCCCTGACGGGATCGAACCGGGTCCGGGTGAATAGTATCTATATATTTTTGTTATATATGAGGGAGGAGATGGAGATCTGGTTGAGAGAGTGAGAAAAAGTTTGAGAAAGGCTTGGACTGGAGGATGCGGGGTGAAGGTTAGAGATGACGGAATGAGAAGAAAAGGAGGGGGGGGGGTGGAAGGGGTTAGGAGAAAGGACTGTGAGAGTGAGAGGAGGGGAGAAAGAGCGAGGGAGAAGCGAGGATAGAGAGATAGTTAGATAGAGAGATGAGAAGATGTAGATGAGAGAGGAAAGAGAGGGAAATACATATGAGAGAGTGTATTCTTACAACACATAATAAATAATTTCTTAATTTCTGATAGTCTTGTTCGAGTAAACGTGACGCGTATGATAAATTACTGTTTTTCTTTCACAATTGGCACTTATTGTAAGTTACATATGAAATAACTAAAATTAATTTCCTTTCCTAATCGTTGTAGTGTTCTATCGCAGACTATTTAACTCATGCCCCAAATGGGAGACAATGACCAAACACATTGCAAAGAATTTTGATTTACGACCAATCACAGTCGTTTTTCACCTCGATTTTATCAATTTAATTTTATCACATTAAAATCAAGCGCCTTTTTTTAAACATTCTGAATAGGTCACTGCATTATTTTTCAGTGACTGACTCTGTAAGCAATACGTTGAATAAAGCAATCTATATGCAAACAGAAATAAAGAAACTGTGCCTCCCAGATTGTATATATATTGCACGATTGTAACCAGTTTCTGCCTGCGTGATATGATAGAAGAAACGTTCATAGTAATTGATTATATCACAATGAAAATAAACCACTGTTTGCACTTTCTTAAACGTATTATTTCCCAGGAATTTACGTTCCAAAAAATATATAATATACATCATAGGACATTAGAAATTAATTAATAACCTATAATGTTGTTTATAAACAGTTTGATGTGTTTCATTTTGTCTCCACTAGGGCGCATTCTTACAATATTGCGATCCTTTGGCAATAAATAATATGATCTGGTTGTAGTGACGAAAAATGAAGCATAACAAGCGTTTTACATTTGTTTTGAAACGTTTCTCATTTGTTTTGAAACATCGTCGTTTACATTAAATCTATAAATATTTTAAATAACTATATTAAATAGTCCACCGCCGCGGTCTCGAGGTTGCGTGCTGCTTTGTCACGCAGCGGGCCTGGATTCGATTCCTATTCGAGACAAGCTCCTTGGTGAGGTTTTTTTTTTCCGAGGTTTTTCCTCACCTGTAAGACAAATGTCATGAAGCTTAGGGCCCAACGGGTCCCCAAAAAACATCCGGCATTAATCATCATCTTATCTTTATACCTTCACCGGTTGTGGAAAACAAACGGGAAGCTACCACACCTGCAATAAAAAGCATAACATGAAAATGCTATGATTGCAGTGAAAGACTTGCCCTCGGGCAGAATTACTATGGATGGATATTTAAATTATGATTTGCAAGTAAACAGCTTAATTTTATTCGTTAAATAGTGCTAAGAAATGCTGCTCTTGATTTCGAAATTCTCTAGATAGATTCACTCCTCACTTCGTGAATCGTGAATTTATCGATAATTTGGAAATCACTCGTAACATTACTTATGATAAAAACATGTCTTCCGTTCTATTTTCGCAAAAGATAATTTAAGGATTTCAAATAACATTTATTTTGCATTTCAGAATCAATTTTACGTTAGTTAATATCAATTCTTATTTTTGTAAATAAAAATTATAGCATACATCCTCAAACATTACTGAAGAAATCAATAATGGGATAGAAAGAGAGTAGGGGAAAGACAGACATAACAATAACTAGAGATAAAATTGAGAAAAGATACAGTTTTTGTATTTATTAATCTGCGGAATTGAAATAATAAACGATGCAATAAATTCAAAGGCACAGAATTACAACAAAGATAATTTTTTATATGTTTTGTTTGTTTCTGGTGACCTCTTTTATTAATAACTATTTTACTGGACGCCAAGCTGTGGAGAGAAGGGTTCTTGATTGCCTCCTTCCGAATGTCAAATAGTTTTGTGCACGCAATCCGTAGACTGTTATCCACAAGACCCTAATATGAGTACGTACATGCAAGTTTGATTCTAAAAAGCTGAGAAAACGTATTTGGCGAATGAACAATTAGGAATAATTGTCTAATGTTGCTCATTAGCTTGGGTTATAACAATCAATATTCCTCTCAGGATAACATCAAATCTGTAAAAAAAAAAACGAATCTTAAATTTGTACATTCATATTTTTAGAGATTGCAGTCAATTTTTCATAAGTAATGCCACGAGTGATTTCCAAATTATCGATAAATTCACGACTCACGAAGTGAGTCGTGAATTTATGTGGAGAATTTGGAAATCACTCGTGGCATTTGTTAGGACTATTTAACGAATACAATTAAGATATTTACTCACAAATCATTGCTTAACTATAGTTATTTTAAAATGTTTATATATTTAATGTAAACGGCGATGTTGGAAAACAAATCAGAAATGTGAGGTTATGTTTATTCACTGCTGCTTGACCATATTATTTATTGCCAAATAAGATCGCAATATTGTAAGAGTGCACCCAAGTGGAGAAATAATGAAACACACCAAACTATATATCATAATCGACATTAAGGGTTATCATTAATCTTTTTAGTAAACAACTCAGTAAAATCAAGGAATCTTTTCATTATTTGCTATATTCAATGTATTTGTTGGAGAAAAATAATGCTTTGACCTGTTCGGAACAGTAAAAAGGAGGAGCTTTCTTTATCACAAAAGCGGGAGCTGATAAAGAGAAATCGATAAAGAGCGAGGTGAAACACGACTGTTATTGGTTGTAAAACAAACTTCATTGAAACGTGATTGGTCATTGATTAGCATTTGTGGCATAAGTTAATTAGTCATTACTAAGAAGTGAATCCGAACATGATTTAATCAAATATGCAAAATCGATATCTATTAGGGGCCTATCCCAATTCCATTTTGTTGTTAAAATTTGTATTTCTTTTTTTTTTTTTTTTTACATTTCTGACGTTTAGCTGTTTTGCTTAGACTGATTTCGCTTTTGTAGTCATTGTTTTTTTATCTTCATCAAACGTAGGTTATTTATCTACTTTATTTAAACTGAAATTTATTTAAAATTAATTTGATTGCCTGTTGTATATTTTTCCCTTTGGTTCTACCGTTTTCCTTTTTTTAAAATAATCCAGTTGTGTTTTAATTTGAAACACGTTTTATTAACATTTTTATATTTCTTTATTTCTGTAGTCTATATCCATATTTCACTTTATATAATTTGTTTTCTAGGAAAAACAATGGTCGTATTTTTATTACGTTGAAATATTTTTCTTCCTCGAAGCGTAAAGTTGTCAGACACCAAGGCTTAAACCTTACTGCCATAAACTTATTTAATTTGTTAGGCATTGTTCCGGAAGATGACTGTACAAAGGCGAAATGTGTTTTATATGTGAAGTGCTGTTATATTTAAGTATACTTAAACTGTTCATGTGCTAGTCGTCTTTTCATCTTAATATGTACTTAGTATATTTTATTAAGAAGCGGACTCCGTATTCCGCTTTAGTCAAACTCTGCACTTCTTAATCACAAATATTTTATAATTTTATGTTATTTTTATATAAATTAGGATTCATTTCATTCATACTGTTCTGCTCAAGAGCAGGTCTTTCACTGCAAACACAGCAATCTCCACTCTTTCCTTAACTCAGCTTTCCTTTTTGTATCTGCATACAAACCATTTATTTTAATATTTACTATCATCTGATGCCTTTTTCTGCCTCTGACTTTCTTTCCTTTGACCATTCCTTCTAGGGCATCCTTCAGCAGGCAGTTTCTTCTTAGCCAGTGGCCAATCCAATTTTTTCCCTCTTCTTTATGAGTTCCAGCATTGATCTTCTTTCGCCCACTCTGTCTAGCACATCTCTATTTCTTACTTTGTCTGTCCATTTTGTACATTCCATTCTTCTCCATATCCACATCTCAAATGCTTCCAGTCGCTTTTTCTTATTCCGTTGTAATGTCCAAGTCTCTGCACCATACAATGCTACACTCCACACAAAGCACTTCACTAGCCTCTTTCGTAATTATTTTGCCAAAGTTCCGCAGAAAAAGCTTCTCTTCTTGTTAAAAGCTTCTTTTGCCATTGCTATCCTCTGCTTTAAATTAGGATAATAATTGGAATACAGGAAATCTAAAATAAAGGGTGTTCGACTTCTAGATACAACTAAGAATCTTTCAAAATAATCCTAAATTAATGGAACGTTCATGCTCTTTAATTAAAACATTATTTGACAATATTTCGTATTAAAATTACACATGTCCAACAAGTGTCGCAGCGCATATCAAACCTATGGTGTACTTGATCTACGAACGAGTCATTTTGCACTATTCTTCAGTGTTAAGTCGTCAATAACTTGACTGATTTTTAGGCCTTGCGGATTCTACAACAAAACAAACACTACAGGTTATGTACTACGTGGGGTACAGAGAGAGATATGGAGTAATATACGGTCATGACTTATGAGTAGAGTCCGGAAATTAGGCACTTAAAGAATTCAAAATAAGCAGGCAAAAAAAGCACTAAAAATCATTAATATAGGCACTAAAAATTCAAAATTGGCTCTTACAAAAAATGTACCACAACGTAACTTTTACAGTCTTAACAATATAAACATATGCTATCAGTAGCATTCGAAGATATTAGAGATGCTTTTGGAATTTGTTTTGCCTTTTTACAAAGGATAGAACCCTCTTTGTCACTCAGCAATGTTTGTATTGAAAAGAAGCAAAGAACTTTTCTCCAAGCCTTAGAGACGGAGCATAATACAATGGGACATAACGTAGTGCTATTTCGCCTAACGGGAATGCATGATGTGAAGAAATATAATATTTACCTAACGGGAGTGCACTGAGGGGAAACCATCTACCTGCTAGGTTATTGGGTTATTTCCACACTAATCCTAAAATATTCTAAGGGAATTTCTAAAAGGAACATTTAAAACGTCTATGAAATGATTTGTGCCATGAAGTTTGTCAATTTCAATTGATTTAATTGAAATCCTGAGTTAATTTCGAGAAAAAATTGCAAATAGGCATTTATAGGCATTATAAGCTGAAATAGGCATTATAGGCAAAATGAACTTCGTGGAAAACAACTCTAGGGTCGTTGGTATGAACTTATATGAAGTAAATTTTACAATATCTATAATAAATAACTATAGGCGTTTTCCCTAACATCCGGTCTCTACTCATGAGTCATGGCCATATCGTCCGTTACTATACAACTGTATAATACGTTCAGGGAATAACATCAATTCCAGTTCTGATACACGTATTACAGGTATTGTTGGACTTATAAAGGCTACATTGTTTTGTTTGTTTCTCTGTGTTTGCTAGCATCGACAATATTGCATAGCGTTTTAGTTCATTTATTGTATAATTGTAATTGTATGCTGCATTATACAATTTTTGCAGCACCAAACTGTACCTGTCCCGTCTTGATATTGTGTTCCTATTTCTCCCGTCCCTTGTCAATTCAAGTGTTGTTTACGTCGTTTCAATAGTCAGGTCATCCTCTACTTGGAGAGTTCGGTGTAGAATCCGCTAGCCTAATTGATTTTGCACCGAATAGATTGAAGTTCTCCACAGGCGTGACATAAACAAGGTTGTTAACAAAATCCTATAAAAAATGCACATATGAGAGATTTGGATGTATGGATGTGTGGAGGTCAAGCACGTCCATCTATAGTAATTCTGCCCGAAGGCAGGTCCTTCACTGCAATCATAGCATTTTCATGCTATGCTTGCAGCTTTACTAGGGAATTGTAGGTGTGGTAGTTTCCCGCTGCTTTCCGCACCGGTGAAGGATGATGATGATAAGGATGATGATGATGGTGGCCATATGATTTCGGGGACCGTTTGGGCCTTAAAGTTTTCCTGACATTTGTCTTACAGGTGAGGAAAACCCCCGATAAAAAACCTCACACAGAAAAACTGTCCCGACCGGGGATCGAACCCGGGGCACCTGCGTGACAAGGCAGCACGCTACTTCGAGACCACAGCGGTGGACTGTCAAGCATGTGGTTCATTTAAAAATAAGGACTTTTCTTTGGTAAGTATTGTGCAATTCTGGCTTCTTTAGCCGCATTTGATGGGGTGTATGGTGCGGTAAGAGGGAAGAGAATTTGCAGATACTGCCAGCAAATATCCTCAGTTTTGAAAACTAGAGTCCGGATGTTAGGCACTTAAAAAATTCAAAATAGGCAGGCAAAAAGGCACTAAAATCATGAATATAATCACTAAAAAATTCAAAATAGGCTCTTACAAAAAATGGATAACAACATAACTTTTTACAGTCTTACGTTAAGAATATAAACATACGTATGGTATCAATAGCATGCGAAGATATCAGAGATGCTTTTGGAATTTGTTTTGCCTATTTACGAAAAGCACAACCCTCTTTGTCACTCAGCAATGTTTGTATCGAAAATAAGCAAAGAACTTTTCTCCAAGCCTTAGAGCCGGAGCATAATACAATGGGATATAGCATAGGGCTATTTCGCTTAAAGGGAATGCATGAGGTAGAAAAACACAATATTTACCTAACAGAAGTGCATTGAGGGGGAAGCCATCTACCTGCTAGGTTATTAGGTTATTGCCACCCTTACCTAAAATATTCTAAGCGAATTTACAAAAAGAACACTTGAAAACTTCTATGAAATGATTTGTGCCATGAAGTTTGTCTATTTCAATTGATTTCATTGAAATACTGAGTTAATTTCGAGAAAATATTGCAAATAGGCATTTATAGGCATTATAGGCTGAAATAGGCATTTATAGGCAAAATAAACTTAATGGAAATCTACTCTAGGGTCGTTGGTATGAACTTATATGAAGTTACTTTTACAACATCTATAATAAATAACTATAGGCATTTTCCCTAACATCCGGTCTCTACATAATAGTTACTACACGTTGCATTTTGTTATCTACTAGTTTTGTGTTAATGAATAGTTTTGTCTAATTAGTTTGGAGTATCCATTATAGAACGACAGTCTTTCATAACAATTTATTATATTATTATTATTATTGTTATTATTATTATTAAGAAAATGTTTTTTGTGTGACTGACTAGTTCCCTTTCCCTCTCGGCAATGTTCCCACATGCCACGCGCCTTTGGTTTTTCACCAAGACAGCTACAGTTTACAGAACCGGACAATAGAATCCCTCGTGTTAAATTGATTAAAGAAACAGATCAGCGTTCTCTCGATTACTTCAGATGTACTGAATAATCTGACCTAAGTTGTTACTTTGGCGTCTTTTAAAAGATGTCTACATTTATATTAGCTCTAACCTTGACTTCATCATTACCCAGTGTAAGGTACATATATTAATTGGTATTTTTCGTATAATTCATCATATTTATACTATTATTATTATTATTATTATTATTATAATTATTATTAATATTACCATTATTATTATTATATTATTATTTTATTATTATTATTATTATTATTATCGTGAGTATTATTATTGTTATTATCGTATAAAATGTTATTTGTATACATGGAATTTACATTGCTACATTTAAAGTATCTTTAACTGTTTATAATTAGTATAGTGTATATCTATATTTGTCAAATATTTATTTGTATTTGTGCTAGTTGAGTGGAAGAGAAGGCCTTATGGCCTTAACTCTGCCAGAATAAATAAAACATTATTATTATTATTATTATTATTATTATTATTATTATATTATTATTATTACTTTGGATTATTGAGACACTTTAAATCAAGGCTTCTTACAAGAGAAACAAAATGCAATCTATATAAAACTCTGGTAAAATCAGTATTAATATATGGCAGTGAAACATGGATCTTGCCCAAGACTGATATGTAAAGACTGAGTTCATTAAAAAATAAATAAGAAAAATGTATGTTCTGATATGCGACAAAGGAGAATAGCCTATAAGTAGAGTCCGGATTTTTATGTAATAAAAGATCCTAAGATTGCAATACAGGTAATATATATTATTCAACTATTTCTGTGTGAAACCAAGATAAAAGACAGTCAGAAGTCTTACTTCTCATTATACTATTCAACTGTTTGTATGTGGGACCAAAACAAAAGAGAGTCATAACGTAGAGTCCGCATTTTTATGTCCTAAAAGGTAAGATTGCAACGTAGTATCATGATAAGTTAGACTTATGACTCTCTTTTGTTTTAGTTCCACATACAAACAGTTGAATAGTATAATGAGAAGTAAGACTTCTGACTGTCTTTTATCTTGGTTTCACACACAAGCAGTTATATAATATATACTATCTGTGTTGCAATCTTACCTTTTATTATATAAAAATCCGGTCTCTACATAAGATATATAACTCTGAGCTCTATCAGTTGTATAATTCTCCTGATGTGATTATATCAATTAAAGTTTCAAGATTGCGTTGTGCAGGGCACATACAAAAAAATGACTGTACTTAAGATACCCAAGAAAATTATGGAATGTAAATTTGAAGGAAAAAGGAATATGGGACGGCCGAGACTTCGTTGGATGGATGTACTTTTGGAGGATTTGAGGAAGCTGAGAATCAAAGGATGGTGGCTGGTTGGTAAAGAGAGATCCTGGAAGAGGTTTCTGAGGGAAGCCGAGGCTCGAAATTGGACTGCTGATGATAATGATGAAGTTGTTACTGTATGATGTCGTTCAGATATCTCTGCATATCTGCAAATCAAAGTTCTGAATATGATAATCCTTTGATCAGCTCGAAATCCTTGTATTAAATGTGTAAAACGTTCAAACACATATCGGTAATGCGATTTGATTAGATAATTAATGATACCGCTAATTTCAATCTTTTAATGCGACCAATTGAGGTTTTATTATCAATCGTGGATAATGGTTTAACATTTTGAAACTATACGATAAATCTTAACTGGTGTTTACTTGACGTTATACAGGAAATGCGATCTATAGCTTAAATTGCATTAAAACTATGCACTATAGCATTTAATGCACCATAGCAAATAAATACCACGATTACACATTTTAAACATGCTAACTCTGCTATCGAATGCTGTTGGAAAATGGCTAGAAAATAGAACATTACAATACCATGTAATATAATATTCACAAAATATTTTCACATATTATTATATGACACGTTTTCCTGAACTCTTGGCCGTCGTTCTGAGACTCACGACCACGGCCAACAAGCCCAGAAAATGTCCACAGATCATAATACAAACTACGGTCTAATATATTACTTTCACCAAAATCTACCGCTGTGGTCTCGAGGTAGCGTGCTGCCATATCACGCAGCGGGCCCGGGTTCGATTCCCGGTCGGGACAGGCTCCTGGATGAGGTTTTTTCGGGGATTTTCCTCACCTGTAAGACAAATGTCAGTAAGCTTAGGGCCCAACGGTCTCCAAAAAATCATCCGGCCTTCATCATCATCATCATCATCCCTCACCAGTGTGGAAAGGAACGGGAAGCTACCACACCTATAATTCCTTAGTAAAGCTGCAAAGCAAGCAAAAGAGTGATATGAGTGCAGTGAAAGACCTGCCCTCGGGCAGAATTGCTAAAAAACAGGAACCACAAAGGAACCATTTCAGTCTAAATCACAATACAATCAGTAATTTTAAGCAATGAGTATATCCGACCTACAAATTATATAAATACTGCACTCTTAAATAGACCTAGTAAGTCTAGTAAGTTAATATAATCAGTGTTAATTTCATTTAAGACTAACTAAAAATAAATTACCACCCTTTATTACCTTAGTTTAACCTCTCTTTCAATGACTTTTACATGCCCCACGCCATTCAGCCCTAAGAAGGATATGACATGTTGGGATAGGACTATTAACTCTGGATCACACATATAATTTTTTTGTCCACACTAGGTCATGGAGGGTTCCCTTGGATAACTGATCACTTAATTCCAGAGCCACCTCCTAGTCAACACGAACATTTATGACAGAACACACCATTCGCTCACTCATTCTTACTGAACATAGCTAATATGATATGAATGATGATGGTGATGGCGAGATGATGTTTGGAGACCATGTGGACCTTAAAGTTTCCCGACATCAGTGTTACAAATTAGGAAAATCCTGAAAAAACCTCGCCTAGGAAAACTTCCCCGGCCGGGGATCGAACCCAGACTCGCTGCGTTCGATGCGACGACGTTATCCTGAGACCACAGACAGCGCGTGGTGAATAAACCGAATGTTACAAAAACACATTCTTAACAGTATTATGATACAATTTGCATTTTATAATGACAATTTACGATACTGAATCAACCCAATTTTATTCGTTGTTGCAAGTCATATTGCAATTCCTTGACTACACTTTCTTATCTGCGAGCAAAGATAAGGGTAAAGTGATCCCACTACAGGCCTTAGGAGGCCCTTGGGATAGTGGGAGGTTAAGGTTCCCACCTTTACTCCCCACGAGATGTCCTGTGTGGTGGCATACTTTATCTCATAATTCTGGTATTCAATTTGTTGGAGGCTGACTCGACCGCTGGACCATGTTCCCGGCACAATGCGTAGACCTACTTAAAATCGAGACTCGAACCCTCGAGCTTCCGGCCTGTAGCTTATTACCTTAACGTATCATGCTAACGGATTTATTATTGATAGTAGCATTTTGTTAGCACACATTTTTTTGACATACAGTATTATTTTTATTCTTATTTAACTTAGAGTGGCCTCGAAGATCTCAAAATTACATATAGGAGCCAGTTCATTGTAAGCATATTTTAAGGGCATTTTTGGTGTCGATTATTGGATGGGCATGTACAGCTGTCAAAAATGAAAGTGACCGCTGTCTTCAAAATTAAGGTTCGCTCGAGAGTTTTCGCTACTATTCAGAAAAAGGTAATGCTACATGTTGTTGGACTTCGTTCTGAAATGTCTTGATATCTGTAGCTATAACGAAAAACTGTTGGATGTTAATGTTATATTTTAATGGTAAAGTTGTGTACAGTTTTTTTTCATTAGATAGTGCTTTTAAAGGCGACGTAGTGTTTTCTTCTTTTTTAAAGGGAGAAAATATAATCCATTTTGTATCCTCCGTTTTTTATTAATCAACACTAGGTTCATGAATTTCTTTGCCTTAACTTTATCATTATTTATTTCAACAGGAATGATTGGAAATCATTAGCTCAGGATAAGAATGTATGGAGAGCTAATGTCCGCGTGGCCATGGCCGTATTGGTTTGATAGTGCCAGAGAGTTATTTAGTTATGTACCCACAAACGTTTGGAAATTCTTCGGTATCGAATTTTATAAGTTCTAAATGACACTAAAAACCAAAGACTTACAAGTAAAATCAAGAAGTAGAAGAAGAACAAGAAGAAGGAGAAGAAGAAGAAGATGAAGAAATTTATTTCTGTATCTTTACTGCGTGCTGTAGAGAGAGTGTTCTCAACGAAACAATAATTCAATCCAAATATATTGGTAAGTGATCAATGACGTGATGTGTTCCATAGAGGCACTATCCTTGCGAGTACCCACAGATGAATATTTTCACAAAAAAAAAACTTCCCAAAATTGTGTTTTTTTTTTTGCTAAAGATTTCCGACAGCAATTTTTTTTTACTATAAAATAGCATGTTCTGGTAGTGTGAACAATCCATTTCCATTTGCGATAGCCTATTTAATCTCCTTCCAGATCTCATCCTGTGATGCTATCTTTTTTCTGAATATTTGAAGTGTATCAATAAATAAAATTGGTATTTATAAGAAGAATACAGTTCACTGGTTTCGTCTCCAGGCTCATGATCAGTAGAACGTCTCTGCTCAGCCTGAATGTGTAAATCAAAAGTTTCTTTGAAAAGGGACCTATTCTTTTCAGTCTTATACCCATTCTCTTTAGTATGGGATCAGATATGAGTAGCGGCCTATTTATCACGTTCAAATGATAGGCTTCTCGAGGAAAATCCCTACCTTGATTGAACCTTTATGTTCGGAAATTCTTATTACACGCTTCTGTAACTTTTCCGACAACCAGCATAAAGGAAGCAGAGCATTTGTAATTGCTTCTGAACCATGCAGTAAGATCTTGTCTATGGTTCAAGACATTGGATAAGATGGGTACAAGCGATCGTAAAGATCGTTTATTACGGCTTGCTCTAACTCTAATGATCTCATATTGTACCCGTGATCAGCCAGCTTCAACATGCATCTACAATGCATGTAAAGGTTTCAGTTGTTGAAATTGTTCTTCCTGACTTTTGTTAAAAGCTGTTACGCATTTTATTGTTCAGTATCAGCTTTTGGTTACATTTTCCATAATGTGTGCATATCGGCTTTACCAGATGAACCTAATTTCATTTGAGGAGCATATTTGCATCCATTCTTCAACATCATTTGACCTATGTTCCTCTTTTCTCTAGACGACATGACCAATATTTATCGTATGAACATGTAAATTACTGTGCTTGTACAACCAACCAGAAATGGTATACTCACTTCAACTTCGCAATTCCAATGACCATTAATAGGTAATGCAGTAAATTTTTTCATTGGGCCATTCATTATATTTCTTGCCAAATTTAGATTTAATCTTATGCACTGATCATAATCTGACCTTGAACTGCTGCTTCATAGTATAGAGTGTATGCCTGAATTCTTTTCGTTGTTCTTCGTTGGTACAATATTAGGCAAGATGCTGTTTTTCTATGTATTAGTTTTTTTTGCCAAAAGTTTTATCCCTGACTCATGAAGTATAGTGTAAATATAAATACTGATGTGACACCCAAAGGTCCTGGAATAGAATTTGAGCAATAAATACAGTTTTAGCATTCTCATAAATATTTACTAAAGTAAATACACGTAAGTGTATATATAATAAAGTTGCTGGAAGCTATGCCTACTTTTGTATGAAATAAAATATACGAAAAAATATATTTTTTTCAGTTTAAAATATATTTGAGCACTTAATAAAACTTTCAAATATAAAACATTGCCTAAAACATACATTTTCAACACCAAATTTGCCGAAATGAACTTCGATCTTTCCAATGGTTTACATTTCCGTAAATTAGATATCCTCATTGTAGAATAGTTAATTGGACACCTGGTAGTGAAATATCTGTAACAAAATCTTTGTTTGTTTCTATTTGTACAGCAATCACAACACTGTTTACAGAAGTTATTTACAGGCGCGTCGTCAGTTAATGCAATGACCATCAACAAAAAGAAAACTTCCGACTGATAAAGCAGCGTTGTGTGGAGCTCTGTTGCAAACTATCACTGTAGTTATTATCGTAGACATTTTAGCCGCAATGTGCATCCGTTGTTGTAAAATAATTTTTCACAATTTAAAAATTGAATTTTAGCCAGTTTTACTAGAAATTCACCACTATGCGGCAGAAGTTCAATTCCCGGCGGAGTAGGATAATTAAAATCTCACAAGGAGTTTGGATGTGCGACACTTGTATTGTACTCTCTTTAACGTGAACCTAGCATCCTGATAAGCACACACCTATAAATATAGAAAAGGCGATGTGAAAGAAAAGAATTTTAACGAGCTGTTGTCTGTTATTGTTTATATAAATATTAATTTCGAAAAACATAATAGTTTATATGATTATTTAACTCATGCCCCAAATGGGAGTCAATGACCAAACACATTTCAATGATTTTTATTTGCAATCAATCACAGTCGTGTTTCTCCTAGAATTTACCAACTAAAATTTATCATAATAAAGAAAGCACCTTCTTTTTAACATTCTGAATAGGTCATAGCATTATTTTCCAGTGACTGACTCTCTAAGAAATACGGCTACCAGATTGTATATATAGTGCATGAATGTCAGCAGAAAGCGCATGCGAGAGATAATATAAAAACTTTTGTAACAATTGATTATACCACAAAAGAACACTGTTTGCACTTCCTTCACGAATTATTATCCAAGAAATGGCGTTGCAGAAAAATATAATTGACATATTTACATCATAGGACGTCAAAAATTAATTAATACCTATAACGTTGGTTATAAATTTCTCCACTAGAGTGCATTCTTACAACATTGCGATCCTTTGGCAATAAATAATATTATGATCTGATTGCTGTGATGAACAAAATAAGCAAATGAAACGTACCAATCTCATTTTTTTCAAACAACGCCGTTTGCATTAAATATATAAATATTTTAAAATAACAGTGGTTAAATAATGACTCATGATTAAACAGCTTAATTTTATTCGTTAAATAGTCCTAACAAATGCCACTCTTGATTTCCAAATTCTCTAGAATTTGGAAATCACTTGTGGCATTACTTATGATAATTATATGCTCATACGTACACAAACATTAGGGACTTATAAATACACATGTAAGGGAATAGAATAAAGCAATGTTTTAGAAATATGATATATATATATATATATATATATATATGATATGAAAATAGAAATGAATGCTTGAGTCGGGATTTGAACTCGAGTCTCTAAAGTCTGTACCTTTAGCGCTCTAACCAACTGAGCTACCCAAGAATTCCAACACAAACATACAATTTTCCTATACATGTAGTATTGTGTGAATTGAGAATACTACATGTATAAGAAAATTGTATGTTTGTGTTGGAATTCTTGGGTAGCTCAGTTGGTTAGAGCGCTAAAGGTACAGACTTTAGAGACTCGAGTTCAAATCCCGACTCAAGCATTCATTTTTCTTTTCATATCATATTTGCCTTCATTGCCAAATGTCAAAAACATATTTATAATATATATATATATATATATATATATATATATTCGACATCTCAGTGTAACACATATTGCTACATTTTTGCTACGCTTATTTAATTGATGCTATTAATTAATTAATTGGTTTTAAAATAAATGTAGTACCCAGTATCCATTTGATCTGTACAACTTACTGAAGAGTAGATTTAAATATAGGCCTATAGTCAACATTTATTTGCATTATCCCAAAAGTGTCAAAACGTTGACTCACAGCGATACTTTCCCCAGTGTTTTTGAGTTGTCACTCAGCCTGATTCAAATAATATAACACATCATCATTTCTAAAAGTGGTAGGCTTATAAATAACTCAGGTATCAAGAATTTACCATATCTTAAAGTCTTCATTTTCATCGGACAAAGCCACTATTGTCATACATTTAAATGGCCTACATTACTATTGTTAAATTACTGTAGAAAAGTAACAAAATATTTGTTCTATTATGTGTGAAAATTGTAGATAAAATAAACATAGTACATCAGAGACATAACAAAGAAGAGATGGTACTTTTGTTTTGCAGTTTTTTCTTTATAAGGTAACAAAGGAAACTTAAAAAAAGTTAATTTTTTATACGAAATGGTTTTTTTTTATGCATTAGGTATATCTATCCCTATGAAACTATAAATTTGATAAAAATGGTGGATTCCTGGTGTTGTGAGTGTCCTTTTAATGCCCCTTATTTATATTAGTAACATAACGGCAACAATACTGGCGTGCGTGCAAAACGTTAATTAAGCTTAGCAAGACCAGGACAATAGTCGACAAAACACTCATAAATAATTTGCTCCCCTTTTAAGCCTAGATACCACATGATAACGGCTCGGAATTGTTCTCAATTCGCTAAGTGGAGAGGGAAGCAAGCAATAATACCAAATTTCTCGCAATTTTCTTGCTTCCTACTGTTCTCAACTATGTTAGGGATTCAAAAATATCATATCGATTATACTAAATGTAGAACATCTGTTAAAAGATGCTTACTAAGTATTACTAGATTATTTTTCGTTACTACACTATGTAATAGGCCAATTATTCGTAATTTAGCCTTTTGATGATGACAGATGGTGTTTACTTGATGATTAATCCCTAGGTAAAAATGCATTTTCCTGACTATTTGGTAAGTATTGACCCCAAACATGGGAGTCATTGACCAATCACGTCTTCAATGATTTCTGTTTTACAACCACAATCATGAAGTCCGTTGTTTGACGCAATATTTATCAGTGATTTATAAATTATCCCGATATCTAAAACAAAGCTCCTCCTTTTTAATATTCTGAACAGGTCTCTCTGACCGATTTATTTTGCACAGTGACTGAGCCTTATAGGAACTCCGGCTACCCGATTGTATATATAGTGCATACATGTCCACATTTGATAGCTAATGGATTATACACACACAAAAAAAGAAACCACTGTTTGACTTTCTTAAATGTATTTTTTCCCAGGTAATAATCCAGAAAAATATAATTGTAATATTTACATCATACGACATCAGAAATGAATTAATATACAGATTGATGTTTCATTTTTTCTCCACTAGAGAGCATTCTTACAATATTGCGTTCCTTTGGCAATAAATAGTATGATCTGGTTGCAGTGATAAACAAAAGAAGCAGTAGAAGCGTACCTATCGTTTCTCATTTGTTTTCAAACATCGCCGTTGCATTAAATATATAAATATTTTGAAATAACTACAGTTAAATAAGATTTGTGAGTAAACAGCTTAATTTTATTCGTTAAATAGTCCTAACAAATGCCACTCTTGATTTCCAAATTCTCTAGATAAATTCACTCCTCACTTCGTGAGTCGTGAATTTATCGATAATTTGGAAATCACTCGTGGCATTACTTATGATAATAATATTATAAGTTTTGAAATTTTTATTAGTTTAGAATTTTAATTTTCCCGGGTGGCGTGGAGCATGTAGAAGTGTCTGCAAAGGGAAAGATACAACTATGGTGAAGAAAGATAGAAAGAAAGAAAGAAATCCATCCATCCATAGTAATTCTGCCCGAAGGTAGATTTTTCACTGCAATCATAGCATTTTCATGCTATGCTTGCAGCTTTACTAGAAAATTGTAGGTGTGGTAGTTTCCCGTTGCTTTCCACACCAGTGATGATGATGATGATGATGATGGCCATATGATTTCGGAGACCTTTTTGGGCCTTAAAGTTTTCCTGACATTTGTCTTACAGGTGAGGAAAAACCCCGATAAAAACCTCACAAAAAAAAATGCCCCTACCGGGGATCGAACCCGGGCCCGCTGCGTAACAAGGCAGCAAGCTACCTCGAGACCACAGCTGTGGACAGAAAGAAAAAAGTAAGAATTTTGATTTTGATTATGTTTGGAAAATTTGGTAATATCTCGAAATTCCAGGAAAATATTAAGTGAAATAGTCTTAAAATTGACAGTCCAAAAATTTCAAATTAGGCTATATTAATCTTCAAAATTTACTTTCGATATGACTCGAAAATGAAAAGTCGACATTAGGTTATCCAGATCAGATTTTCGTACATCTAAATATCATAAATACATATTTTTCAATATTGTGAAAGTTTCGTTGGAAGTAGAGAATGTTTCCTGGAATCTTAAGGATGACTGGCTTCATAAATAGTAATGAACTTTCATGATTTTCAATCACCGATACCTAATGAGGGCCGATATGGTATTTGAGTAGTCAACTAACTCTAACTCACTGGCACTATTAAACCCATAGGTTCATGGCCGTGCTGACATCCCTATCCTGAGCTAATATTTTCAAATCATTCCCTGTAAAATCTACTTCCCTCAAATCATAGTTAATGTTATTCTCCCATCTCATTCTTGGTCTACCAACTGGGCGTTTTCCCTCAGGTCCTACAAGAAGCTTCCATGCACGTCTTTCATTCCCCATTCGTGCCACATGACCTGCCATCACAGTATACGAGACTTAGTTCTTATTATATCTGGCCTTCTTAGAAACAAGGTAGTTCATTGTTATGTAGTCTTCTCCATTCACTTGTCTGTTCATCTCTCTTTGGTCCCAAATTTTTTCCTAAGAACTTTATTCTCAAATACTCGTAATCTCCTTTCATCCCTTAAAGTAAGAGTTCATGTTTAACGTTTTTTGAAAGGAGTTTGGACATCAAGAGTCTCTGCAATGCATAATAGCACGCATTTCCAGAATTGAACCTATGTTTAATTTCTTTGTGCAACACATTCCTATTTGTGATTACTGTTCCTAGGTATTTGAATTCAGCCACTTCCTCAAAATTTCCCTAATTTGTCATTAGCTGTCCATTTCCATTATACATATAATGCATTTCTAAGTGTGTCCATATATCTAGTTTTATTGATATTTATTTCCAGTCCCAATTTCTTAGTGTTACTCAATAGTGTGTGCGTGTTGGCCTTTAGTTCGTATCTCTTCGCTATCGCCCAATTGTACATCATCAGCATAAACTAACAGCTTATTAATACCATTGAGTTGTAGGCTTTCTTTATCCTCTAAAGATTTGATGGCAAGCTCTAGTTCAAAAATTAAATAGTAGAGGAGATGGTGCATCTCTTTGCTTCAACCCATTGTGAATTTCAAAATTATCCGAAAATTGTTTGCCTACATGTACCCTACACTTTGTGCCATTTAGACACATTCGTATAAGTCTAACTAACTTTTTAGGAATTCCGAACTCCAGCAGGATACTATGTAACTTCTCCCTAATTGAATCGTATGCATCCGAGTAGTCAAATTTGGACTAATGTAGTTCTATTGATTTCCCCCATCCTCCAAAAGTGGAGAAAATAACGCAGTAAAGAAGAAAATAATAACTGGGTACTTTTTAATGTTCTCATTTGGTAGATTTAATTGGGTATTGTCGGCCCCGGTGTTTGCATTTGGTTCCCAGGTTCGCGGGTGGAGGTCTATGAATTTTTATGAGCGTAAAAATCACGAGTATGTCACCCTTCGGAAGAGAGCAAAGGCGTGAGTCCCGTGTTGTGCATTTATAGTATATATATTTTTGTCTAATGCCACCAGATTGTCTTTTATGACATTTCTGGCTTTCTACCCTAGCATTGGCAGAATTGCAATCCATTTCTTAGGTTGGGGTACCTTGAAGGCGGAGTTACGTTACCCCGATGGTATAATGGGTGATAAATTATAATGAAACCGCAGGAGTGTTCTTGACCTAAGCTTAACCTAAATTCCAGACCATGGGCAACCACAGGAATAATTCCCTTTAAGGAAAAAATCCTATCGTTTTACTGGGAATCGAACCCGGGACCTCATGTACAGTAGACAGGAACGCTGACCAGTAGCCCATGAGGCTGGTCGCATTTACAGTACATAAAAGTAAAGAAAGCCTGAAATAAGAGGCCTCATGAACAGCCTCTTTGCAGAAATTGTCGGCCCGTCTATGGCCAGATTTGAATTGCGATCCTGATAACTTGTCTCATACGTGTAAATAATATATACTAAGTAAATTATTTGAAAATTCTTTATGATAAAGTCAACTTTTATACAAATTGTTGATATTTTTGTTGCATAAATGATAGAATTTTAATATTAATTGCGTGTTCGCAGTGTACAAGAAATTGATTTTTTAATTGCCCGCATTCTGAAATTAAACGCCCTTTCCTTACTCCGAGGCATGACATTCAAATTACAATAATAACAGAAATAAGTTATAAAGTGGCTTAAAACTGATTGTTTAGCGTGAGTTCGTGCCATTTACAAAAACATTTTGAAAGCAGTTGGTTAGATATTTCGACATTCTCAATTTTGGTGTATTTTGTGCTAACGATAATATCCCAATTGCGAGACTAGACGTTTCGTGCAAATGTAACGTTTTCATTTCCTATTTTGAAATTTGTGAGAAGAGAGAGAGAGATAGAGATAGAGATAGAGATATATAGATAGATAGATAGATAGATAGATAGATAGATAGATAGATAGATAGATAGATAGAGAGATAGAGAGAGATAGAGAGAGAGAGAGAGAGAGAGAGAGAGAGAGAGAGAGAGAGAGAGAGAGGCAGAGACAGACAGACAGACAGACAGACAGAAACAGAAACAGAGAATGAGTCCGCACTTTCTATAAGACGTGTATTCTCATTAATATCGATTGCTCGAAATGAATTATATTCTACTTGTTGTTAGTTATTTAGTTTGCGGCGAGTAAACTAGGCCATGTGATTGCAAACTTTGTGGTCAGTTTAGAGTTAGAACGGTATTGTCTCCTGTGCTATCGTAAATTCAATGATTGCTTCAGCAACCTATGAATGGAGACTACTCAACCGCTTCTCTACGAGATATTAGTTTTCCAACGCGTGCTTTTCTAATCATATTTAAAACGTAGTCTGTTCTCCATATTCTCTAAAAATAATTTAAAATTCAAAGCTCATAGTTCTTGGCGAGATTTAAAAAAAATTTAAATCATATTCTATCCCTAATTTATCACTAAGTATTTTACGATTGCATCTTTTGGATTAAATTAAATAACAGATTTTCTGAAGAAGGAATTATAAATCGTGGTGTGAGACAAGGCTGCCCCCTATCCCCAACACTCTTTGCAATTTATATCAATGAAGTAATATGGTGCTGGAACAAAACATATAAATTTGGAATAAGAATATCAGAAAATAGAAAATTAAACACCCTATTGTTTGCAGATGACCAAATAATAATAGCAAATTCGAAGATAATCTACAGAAAGGTCTGTATGAACTTAACAAAATTACAGAAGAATATGGATTAAAGATATCTACAGAAAAACAAAAATAATATGGCATTTCAAGGTGTAGATCCTGTCAGAAGTAAAATTGTACTGGACAATAAAATTTTGGAGCAGGTGAATAATTTTACATATCTAGGATGCAATATCTCATATGAAGAAGAAAAGGATGTAAATGCAAAAATATCTAAATTTTTAAGAATTTTAGGGTTAATAAATTCTATCTTCAAGACACAGTTAGTCCAAAAGCATTCAAGACTGAAAGTGTATAGAACACTGGCTCTTCCAACTCTTTGTATGGTAGCGCAGTATGGACGTTGAAACAGAAGGATATACAGATACTTAGATCTGCTGAAATGAGATATCTTCGGAGGACTGCAGGATACACACTACTAGATCACAAAAAAAATGAAGACATCTTAGAAGACTTACCACATGGAATCTTTAGAAAACAAAATTGCTGATTATAAGTCAAGATGGATACAAACATGTGCCAATGTTCATCGAATGGAAGATCACAGAATACCCAAACTAATGTTAAGATATCAACCTGCAGGAAGAAGAAGACCAGGACGTCCACTCAAAAGACTTCTGGATGGTGTTTCTCTTGAGGCCGAAACAGGTCAACAAATGGCCTAAATTCGTGAATGTACTATGATGATGATGATGATCTTTTGGGTTATTTCTATCCCCACTTCTAACATATTTACTCGCTATTTTCCGTAATTCCTTCTGCACTATACCGTGGACGTCTGTATTGGAATTTTCATATACAGTTAGATCTTCTACGCACATCATAGTTCCTGTAAGTATTAATTTAAATTAAAATATCTGTATTATATTTATTATTTCTCTTAGTGAAGTAATGTGTATTATTAATAATCTTAACAGTTTTAATTAACACGTTCCTTTATATACAGAACAATTTTAAATTTAATTAGAAATAGGCCCAGTTAACATGGTTACGATGTCGTTTTAATAAATTACGAAATTTAATGTTACAAAATAATGAAAAATATACACAGTAAATAACTTCCTTTCACATAGTCTACTCAAGATAATGTTGGAATACTCATACGATCCTCTTTGAAATAATGTTAAGGAAATTAAATTAAAAGTATCCCATATTGTGCAGGTAATCGTAAAGATTCGTTCTGAAACGGATTATATGCATGCTGACTAAAAACTAATCGTTCTATAACGTAACCAAGGTTAAAAAGAATGGTTTCGTTAATGGATCGAAGATATTTCGGTTGATATTACCTCATGTTACCTCACCCTTGATTTTTCAGTTTTGTTGTTGTAAACTATAGCTCTTCTTCTGTATGTAGACTACTGAGGTTTTTTAAAAATATTTTAAACGTATTTCAAACAATTTTAAAAATATTGTTTGACAATTTTTAAGTATATATGAAAATACGCAAAACACTAATATTACGACACTGTTACACAATATTGGGTTGGGTTGGAGAAGACCATATATTTACTTATGCGATGATGACAATTTTAATGCAAATATTGGTATTACATAGTGGTATTTATACCATTTATCTGCGAAAAAGTAAGCATTGTGAAAGTATTTTAACGTTATATGAAGTGAATTAGCGGAAATATGTATTCACGTTGTAAACGTCGGCCATTTTGAAATTCCATAGAAGAACTGTTATGGAGAATGTAAATAAATTATACTATTTGTACAAGAAACTAAACGCTCTCTAACCTACATGTATAGGAACCTAAACGCTAACCTAACCGAATTCAATTACACTAACCCACTGTAAAGTAATTTAAAGCTCAACTGCACTTCTACTAGCGCTTCATTTTTTCAGTTATATTGTTGTAAACTATAGCTCTTCTTCTGTATTTACTAACATTATTTTATATTTTAAACTTTTTCAAACAATATTTATAACATAATTAGACAATTTTGAAGTATTTATTTAAATACGCAAATCACAATATTATGACACTGTTAAACAATATTGTGATGCTAAATGCTATTTTCTCCACAGAGTATATTACTTAGTCTATGATTTTTCTAACGCTGTTTTGGGTTATCGCTGGTTGGATCAGCGTTAGGGAGTAATAAGCAAATGTACACCCATTTTTAATAAACGTTTGGTAATTTTAATATTATTAATATATTTTTTAACATAGATTTGGGGATTTATTGCAAATATTGTTCATTTAAATTTGATAGCGACGGATAGTAATTGAGGATGATAATCGATATGTGGTTCGATTGTAGGTTATCGCTGGCTCTATAAACTCTGCCGCATGCGTAGTGTTGTTCTGTAGGACTTAGAAAATATTTCACGCTAGTTTAAATGCAGTTTTTTCCGTAATTTAATATCTAAAAGCTGACCTAACATAATTTTATTCCATAAAAAGTAACCATAGTTATTAGCAGTGGATTATCGCTGCTTGTTATCGCTGATTATGAGCGAAGTTATCGCTGGTTATTAATGTGTTTATCGTTGATCATTAGAGAGGTTATCGCTGTTTTATTCAATAACTCGTAGAAAAACAGTTGTAACCACAGTTATTAGTATGGTAATGACATCCATGTTATACAATTGCAGAGTTATAAGAGCGGTCAGGACAGGAAATAGTCCCACTTTATTTTCATATTTACGAGTAAAATAAGATGAAGATAATTAAATTTCGGAGCTAAACACAATAAGTATATTATTGCATGGATATATGTTGCATTTAAGTTGTGTTAAGTTGTGTAAATATATTGTGAGTTAAACCCGAAACCAATATTGTGATGCTGATTGCTATTTTCTCCACAGAGTATATTACTTAGTCTATTATTTTATCTCTTCTTCCAATTTTGAACCCAGCGATAACCTATTACCCACTGGTGGGTTATCGCTGGTTGCAACAATCAATGACTCAATTACACGGTTACTGTTTTTATATAATTGAAATATATGGACCAACTTCACTTTGTTTTTTAATGTACATCCATTTATAATAATCGTTTGCGAATTTATTTGGAAAATATACAATTGAAATATACGGATTAACCCACTTCAGTAAATAATATGCTAGTAATTTATTTCCTTACGTTAGGAAGATTGATGTTAGTGGTAAAGTAAAGTAAAGTGAGCCCACAACAGGCCCGGAGGTCCTTGGGGTAGTAGGAGGTTAAGGCTCCCACTTTTTCTAGACAATCGGCACTCTATGTCAGCCGGGTTGTCAGCCCTGCGTGACGGCCGCCTTTACCCCCAGATCAAGCGTCTGGTACTCATTTCCGTTAGAGGCTGAGTCGACCCCAGGGCCATATTGCCGCCAGAGGATTTAGGTCAGTTTAAAATTCCTGACCCCAACGGGACTTGAATCCTCGACCCTCCGGCTTGTAGCTCAGTGCCTTAACCACTATGCTACGGCGTGCCACATCCTTTTTTAATAAACGTTTGGGAATTTGAATAATATTAATATATTTCTTTAAAATATATATGGGGATTTATTGCAAATATTGGTCATTCAGATTTCATAGTGACGTGCTGCAAACTTGTGAAAGCTGTGTAAACTTTAGTACAGCTTTAAACGGCGATTACCAACTTTGCAGGGATGATAATCGATATGTGGCGAGCAACGATAATACACTAGGCTAGGATGATGATAATATATATGTGGTTCGATGGTGGGTTATCGTTGGCTATATAAAATCTGGCGCATGCACACAGTTCTAAGGACTTGGAAAATATTGGGCGAGGTATAGTACTGTTTCTCCCCACTGAATATAATATAGGAATTTTTTTTTCGATTTTAATAGAATAAGTAGTATTCGACATGATCCCAATGGAATTGTGATTACAAAGTTCGGCCTATTTCAAAAGTTAGCAGGTTAAAATCCGGTCTGAGTCCGTTGACTTTTAAGGGGGAAAAATACTTGTTGCTTGTGGAGAGGGTCTGTCGAAAAACTGCACTTAAATTAGCATGGAATATTTACAAAGTCCTATAGAACGACATTGCGCATGCGCCAGAGTATATAAAGCCAGCGATAACCCACAATCGAACCACATATCGATTGTCATCCTCGATTACTATCCGTCGCTATCAAATTTAAATTACCAATATTTGCAATAAATCCCTAAATCTATGTTTAAAAAATATATTAATAATATTAAAATTACCAAGCGTTTATTAAAAATGGGTGTACACTTACTTATCAGTCTCTAACGCTGATTCAACCAGCGATAGAAAAATCATAGACTAAGTAATATACTCTGTGGAGAAAATAGCAGTTAGCATCATAATATTGTCTAACAGTGTCATAATATTGTGATTTGCATATTTAAACAAATACTGCAAAATTGTCTAATTATGTTTTAAACATTGTTTGAAAAAGTTAAAAATATTAAATAATGTTAGTAAATACAGAAGAATACCTATAGTTTACAGCAATATAACTGAAAAATCAAGCGCTAGTAGAAGTGCAGTTAAGCCTGGTCTGTTATTAATTAACTTTGTACGACACTAGAGTGCATCTGTTATGTAAAAATTATCCTATTATTTTATAAAGGGGCATCGAAGAGTGTTAATAAATAATCATTCTTCATTTAAACTGTTTTTTATTTGTGCTGTCGACTCCAATATCCTGTTTGTCAATTAAGAATCCCTTAGACACATGCAAACTATCGCTGTCTAATATGAGGCTTCATAATCCAGTTATATATCCAAGTAGTATGTAATTGGTTGGATAGAAGAAAATTGATTGTAATCAACAATATCTCGCATGGAATCGGAGAGAATTGTACGTGCATCAAGGGAGGAAGGAAGAGATCGCCTGGAAGACCGAAAAGGAGAATCCAGGTTTTCGTCCCACTGCCTTGAACACTTGAAACTAACTAAAAAATCCAGCACGCAAGTTTCTTTATTCTTATACGTTATTATACACGCCCTCTACAGTAAATACTGGCACTAACAGGGAATAAGAGAAACATATTTGTGTTTGTTTACATGGAACTGATGGTTGTATCAATTTGCAACAAGCAAATTAACTCGTGGCTGAATTATCAGACAGTTGGAAATGTTTCTGTTTTTTATAATATTATTGTACATAAACTATGGCCTCCATACAGCCTAGGATAAGTTATCTCAACATTCTGCCATCTCTTTTTGAGTACAGTCTCGAAAAATGTGGAGGTTTGCATCATTTTGTAACGCACCTGAGCTAAAATTAGTATAGATCAAATAGAGAAGATTGTAAATAGTTGTGAAAATCTATATTGAGTTAAATAAATTCTAACTGTAATAACTTCGGCGCTACCGGCTAAAATATTTACAAACGAGAAAATGTTATTCAAAATACTACACAAATTTGGCAAATGCTCGAAATATCAAACGTTTGGGATTGAAAGTGTGATACACGTTTAGACCAAAAACTATGTTATTTATTAGAAATAATGGGGATTCAATGCCAGCATACCTCCTACATAAATTTAAAAAATATATATATACTGAAAACACACATTTATTGTTGCAGTACAGTATGTGAATTATTACCTGAGAGAAATTCACCGTATTCCAAAATGATGGACGGGGTTTTAACTAGTTGGTATAGCTTTACAAACGAAATTGGATGCGTGATTATTTGCTACAATGAAAGAAAAACTGTGAAAGTTTCATATCCTGTATGCTGTAATTTGGTTTTTTGTCATTATTGCGTAGTCAGCGTTAAATTTGTGAAAGTGGCGATTCGTGTACAGAAGTCATTCTATGTTGCAAATTGCGAGGTCTGGTTCCATTGTTGCAGTGTAGCGAGATTTCCGACGGCAATTTGGAATTTATCCTCCGACAGATACAATTATCCGTCGATGGAATAAACAGTTAGAAACAACTAGATATACGTGTAAAATGAAAAGTCCAGGATGTCCACGAACACCAAATAACGCGTCGATCCGGATGACATGATTCATTCCCATACCCTCCACAATCTCCCGATCTCACACCTTGTGATTTCTTCCTGTGGGGGTATGTGAAGGATCATGTGTACATACCACCACTTCCGGTCAATCTTCCAGACTTGAGAAGAAAGAACGTTGCTACTGTTGAATCCATTACTCCAAATATACTGACCAAGGTTTAGGAGAAATTCGACTATCGGCTAGATGTGTACCTTGTGACGAAATGTGCTCATATCGAACACTTATAAAGTATGTTATGAAAACTCGAAGAGTTTCTCCTTAATCCCATGTTACTTTTGTTGTTATATATATATATATATATATATATATATATATATATATATATATAATGTAAGGGAAACTAAATAACTTAGAAACCAGTCCATCATTTTGGAACATTCTGTATATGTGATGATTTTTTTTAAATGTGAAAAATAGATTAAAATGTGGAAAGTTGAGCTCAAAATAACATAAAATCAGCATATTTGCAATGTAAAATATGTATTAGTCATTCCTCTGACAGTGTAGCCAACCTAGCACAAAAACCCGCTAACAAGCAATTGAACATTCAATTAATCTGGTGTATAATTCGCCCATTTTCTCACACCAATTGACCCATCTAACACTAACTTGCCCATTTTCTCACACTAACCTGCTCACTAATGTAGGTGGATTCCTGGGATAGAATTCCTCTATATGTTAGTAAACGTGTTGCAAGTGTCTCTAGCTGGACATGTATTATCACATTGGCCAACATGATGCTATTAATCACTTATTGTGGGATCGAATATTCACAGGTGGCACAGTGGCATAGAATAACAGAAATAATTATAGATGAACTTACGTTTAATTTCGGCTTACCAAAAAAAGTTATACAGGGTGTTGCAAAAAACACCGACAACGGAGGTAAGGTAGTATATTGAGGTATGTTGATCATTTTTTTAATAAGGTAGGTCTGCTAATGTCCGGATATGATGAGTTTTCACACTGTGACCAGTTAATTACGTCTAAAAATCAGTGTTGGTCCGAAGGATTTGATGACTCATTACTTGACAACACGTCACACCTGAGATACGTGACTTCGCAACAGAATGTGGCTGCAACATAACGGAGCTCGAGTTCACTTCGATGTCAATGTGAGGAGACATTTGGATACCGCGTATCCACGTCGAGGGGGACCAGTCCAATGGCCTCCGAGATCACCTGATCTTAACTCTCTCAATTAAGCTCTGTGGGGCGACATGAAGCTGTTTAACAGACTCCAGTAGAGTCACGTATGGATCTCATTGCCGTAATCCACGCTGCTGCAGAAATAATTCAAACGAGTCCAGGAGTATTTGAACGTGTACGCCAATCACTACACGGCCGATGTACGCTCTGCAGTGAGATGGGAGGTGAATATTTTCAAAATTGATGTGACTGTAACAGTATTGTCAAGTATTGAGTCTTGAAATCCAACTAACGGAACTCTTGAGAAGTTAGCTATTCATAATGTCAAAACATAGCATGTCCGGACATTGGTACCTTATTAAAAATGATCAACATATCTCAGTACATTACATCACTCCGTTGTCGGTGTTTTTTTTGCAACACCCTAAATATCATCGCCTAATTATTTATCACGCCGCTTCATCAGACTATCCGACACACATAATCTTGACACTCAATCCCATCAGCATATTGTCCTTTATATCCCTCCTCATCACACTGTATATTATTCATTATCTTTTACGGTCTCACTTACCAAAACATGGAATTCCCTTCCGCCCTATGTCGGAGACTGTCTAACTATAACATCCTTAAAAAACAAACTAAAGAATTATTTAATAACAAATTAACTTATACACCTCACTCATAGGATTCTTTTAACAATTAATGATTTTAATTATTTATGAAAATAATATTAAGATTGACAAATATTTTCTTTTGTTTTAAATATTGTACAATCGTAAAATTACTTTTCTATATCTCATTATTTTCCTTTGTTTTTTTATATACGTTAGACAGGGACAATTTAATATGTCTTGCTTGTATACATTTTATTATTAGTTTTAGTCTTAATTTTAACTAACATTAACTGGCTGCATTATAGATCGTAATATAGTAGATATATCTTTTTGATCAAATTTTTACTTAGTATTTAATATTAGAGTTAATTGAGATTGTTATATTCTGATGTAATATATGTTTGTCCTGGTGAGTGGAAGAGAAGGCCGCATGGCCTTAACTCCACCAGGCTAAATAAATCTAATCTAATCTAAATATGATGATTTTTGGCCATATTTTTGTCATTTGAATGTCTGTCTTCATTGTCAACAGTAGTCTGTCGATGTACTAGACTCCATATGTTTAGATATTTATTTTCTATTCAAAGAATCTGTTGCTGAAAATGACAATCATGCTTATTATTGGCACACCAAGATATTTTTGCGAAGTGTAGGTGGGAAATGTTCTAATTTTATATCGGCTATAAGTTACAAAGATATAGGAATGGAAGGTTGAAATGAAAATGGTTTTCATAAAAATGGAATAGCCGATGAAAAATTCTATAACTTATTTGAACTCTTGCACTAGAGTCCGGTATTCACTTTTCTTTAAAAAAATCGCGTTGTCCAATATTATCAGTTATGTGACTAAGTACGGAGAATTTTAGGCTTAAATCTGGGATGGTTTGTGGTCGTTAATGACCAATTAGTAGAAGAGGTGCTTCCGGCCTTTACGCTGAGATAAACACGGATACGCTCATTCTGCACGTTTTAATTAATAGTTTTCACTCAGAGAAAATGTTGACAAACTGCTTTGCACGTTATGCTGTACTTCTTTCACCACACCGCGCAGAAACTTTGATAAATTATATTAATTACTATATCCATTGCATATTATTTGATCAAATATTCTATTCACTAATAAAGAGTTACATATCTAACAGTTTTTATATTATTTGGCCAGTCACATATTTTTCCATCATGTAATTTGGTTGACTCCCTACCTATGGCTAGAATTCGTTTCCCGAAGAGTAGATGTTTCTCAATATTCACCTTGGGTTCAGGCGAATTAACATTTTCTTGTCCTGTTCTTTGCCTTCTTCGGCGGCAGTCGTGATTTTCTGCCAAAACAGATAGGGAGTCCGCCACTATGGATCTGTCTAATGCATGGCTCACTGTATCGCCCATAGGCGATCGATCCTTGGGGATTGACCTGAAATCCTAGGGAGTGTTCAAAGGTTGGGGAATAGAATAAATTAACGGGAAAGAGATACGTCATGCAGCACAAAGACCATCTCAAGAGAAACTCAATGGCCTGACTTATTTATTGGTTTTATTTATTATACCTGATGGAGTTAAGATCGTAAGGATCCTGAGATAGCGTGCTGCCTTGTCACGCAGCGGGCCCGGGTTCGATCCCCGGTCGGGCCAGTTTTTCTGGCTGAGGTTTTTATCGGGGGTTTTCCTCACCTGTAAGACAAATGTCAGAAAAACTTTAATGCCCAAACGGTCCCCGAAACCATAAGACCATCGTCATCATCATCATCCTTTACCGGTGTGGAAAGCAACGAGAAGATACCACATCTACAGTTCCTAGTAAAGCTGCAAGCATATCATGAAAATGCTATGATTGCAGTGAAAGACCTGCCCTCGGGCAGAATTACTATGGATAATAGATAAAAAGCGATAATATGGAGATGAATAAAGAACTTCACTCCTTTTATCATGTATTGGAAATGTACAATCTGATATGCTGTAAAAAGATTAAATAAATAGTGTAATTTATTTAACTTGATTACCATGTATCATTTTAAATTTCACAAAATAAAGAAAATATTAACTTCTTATATAACAACAAAGGGCCTTCTCTATAATTAATATGCCTAATATGATTATAATTGTATTACATCCATATTAACTGATTAAAATTTATCTGATGCTGTTAATAGATTGAACCATTGCAATAAATAAAAATGCAGATTTGGAATTTGCGTTATTCGTTCCAGAACACTAAAATTAACTTTTACGCGTCTTAACTGTAAAGAAAAAAAAATCAACGAAAAAGTACAGTATACAAATTATTAAAATTTTTATTTAAATGTGGGAAATTCTGTTATAATTCTTTCAATGCAACTGATTACAAATTGTATTGCTGACAAGAGTTCTATTTTGAAACTAAACAATTGAAAGAAATCTCTTACATTGCGCGAAATCTTACTTTATGACAGACTGTTTCCAGCCGGCGCACATAATACAGTGTTGTCATACGTATTTTCATTCTGTTGGTTTCCAATAACGCTGCACCCAATAATAATTTTCTTTTACACTACCGGTTATACATACTTAATCACATATACACCACGCCAATTGTATTTTTATACAAGTAACTTCATATGATTTAAAACTGTTGTTGCAATCAAACTGAATGCTAGCACAATAATGTAACTGTGACAACATCGCACTGTGGATCCCCGGTAACACGACACACATGGCATGTCAAAGGTCAAAATAATGCGAGAACCTTAAGTTCAAGGACTCCCACACACATATTTAACACGTAAGATCTGCAGACTTGTTTTTAATTCCAGTACACAATACTCTAGTGACATATTGAATCGCATAATGAGGAATTATTTAAATGCCACTAATAAAAATAGAATTTTCTTTCACACGCGATACTTATGAATTTTTCAATTGCGGTACAGCACAATAACATACATATTGAAGAATCGCATAATGAGGAATTATTTAAATGTCATTAATAAAAATATAATTTTCTTTCACACACGAAACTTGTGAATTTTTCGCACTGATTGTTCATTTGTAATTTGTGCATATTCTATAACATACGGCTTCAACACTTTCACATGGAGAACTCCATAAGTTGACGGAATAGCTGCAAGATGTTGAAATCGCTTCTCTAAAAAACTGTGTAGCAAGCAACTGAATGCACCGTGCGTAGTAGCAATATAAATAAAATAAATAATAGTTTTAAAAAACTAAAAGAACACGCTATATTAGAAAACTAAAAAATGAAAAATAATTTTAATTTCCAATACGCTTGGGATAAAATAAAGTGGTCAACAAAAAAATCATCTACAACACATATAGAATAAAATTAGAGTTATCAACAAAAATAAAATAATTTTACCAGCAAAAGCGTGGGGTGCTCTATATCAATTAATACATTTGGTAATAAACAGATATTGGTAAAAGTAAGCTCTCTAAGAAGAAAATGTAAAAATCATAAAAGCAACCCCACGCTTTTGATGGTAAAATTATTTTATTTTTGTTGATAACTGTAATTTTATTCTATGTGTTGTAGATGATTTTTTTTGTTGACCACTTTATTTTATCCCAAGCGTATTGGAAATTAAAAATAATTTTTCAGTTTTTAGTTTCTAATAAAGCGTGTTCTTTTAGTTTTTTAAAACTATTATTTATTTTTTATTTTTTTAGTTTTAAATATTTTACAGAATAAGATAAAAATGTAAATATATTTAAATTCGATAACTATTGTAGTATGGCTAAAAGCAATACTCTTCATAAAAAAACCCTCCCAGCCGGATTGAACCACGACCTATGGATTAGAACTAGATCAAAGCTGCCTTACAAAATGAGCTCTTAAACGATGATAAAAATCAAAAAGTCCGCAACCTATTTAACAGTTTCAATTTTTTTATTTTAGGTGATTCTGGCAGGATTATAGAACAAATATGAAATTATTGTATGGTCAGGGTCCAATACACGTATACAAAGTTTCAGTCGATCCAATGTTTCCAGTGGGCGAAAATCGGTTGAAAGATTCCCGTTACTTGAGACAAAACACTTTTTTGATTGTCTGATGATTATGGCCAGGATTTTAGAAATAAATATAAATTATTGTATTGTCAGGGTCTCTACAAGTATACAAAGGTTTCAAGTCAATCCATGTTTCTAAGTGGGTGAAAATCGCGTTCAAAGATTCCGTTACATAAATACAAAAACACTTGATTTTCATCTTATGATTTATGGTCAGATTTTAGAAAATAAATATGAAATTATTGTATTGTCACGGGTCCTCTACAATATACAAAGTTTCAAGTCGATCCAAGGATTTTAAGTGGGTGAAAATCGAGTTGAAAATTCAGTTACATAGATAATAGAGAGATAGATAGATAGAACATAATATGATGATAGATAGATAGATACCTAGCTATCGATAGAGATAGGATAGATAGATAGATAGATAGATAGATAGCTATCTCGCTCGCTCCTTCGCTCGCTCGTCGCTCTTATGCGCTAATGATCATCGATAGATCGATCGCATCGCTTCGCTCGCTCTCTCGCTCGCTAGCTCGCGCGCTCGTCGCTAGCTCGCTCGCTCGCTCGTCGCTCGATAGCTCGCTCGCTAGCTCGACCTCGCTCGCTCGACTAGCTGCTCGGCTCGCTCGCTCCTCGCTCGCTCGCTCGCTCGCTCGCTCGCTCGCTCGCTCCGCTCGATCGCTCGCTCGCTCGCTCGCTCTCTCGCTAGCTCTCTCGCTCGCTCTCTCGCTCGCTCGCTCTCTCGCTCGCTCGCTCTCTCGCTCGCTTCGCTCGCTCGCTCGCTCCTCGCTCGCTCGCTCGTTCGCTCGCTCGCTCCTCGCTCGCCTCGCTCCTCGCTCGCTCCTCGCTGCTCGTCGCTCGCTCCTCCTCGCTCCGCTCGCCTCGCTCGCTCGCTCTCTCCGCTCGCTCGCCTCTCTCTCTCCGCTCGCTCTCTCTCTCTCTCTCTCTCTCTCGCTCTCTCTCTCTCTCTCTCGCTCCTCTCTCTCTCTCTCGCTCGCTCGCTCTCTCTCTCTCTCTCATCTCTCTCTCTCTCCCCGCTCGCTCTCTCCTCTCCTCTCTCTCTCTACGCTCTCTCGCTCTCTCTCCTCTCTCTCTCTTCGGCTCGCTCTCTCTCTCTCATCTCTTCTCTCTCTCCTCTCGCTCGCTCTCTCTCCTCATCTCCCCTCGCTCTCTCTCTCTCTCGCCTCGTCGCTCGCCGCTCGGCTCGCTCGCTCGCTCGCTCTCTCGCTCGCTTAGCTCGCTGCTCGCTCGCTCGCTCGCTCCCGCTAGCTCGCTCCTCGCTCGCTCCGCTCGCTCGCTCGATCGCTCGCTCTCTCGCTCGCTCGCTCGCTCGCTCGCTGCTCGCTCGCTCGCTCGCTGCTCGCTCGCTCGCTCGCTCCTCTCTCTCGCTCCCTCGCTCGCTCTGCTCGCTCGCTCGCTAGAGAGATGATAGATAGAATAGATAGATAGATAGATAGATAGATCACGTCAAGCTCATATAAAGCGTGTAAAAAGTCAGTCACAGGATTCTAGCGGGAAACGCAATTACTTTACAAGACAATGTCGTTAATACTTTTTTGTTATGCACCGATAACGTAGAATTCCAGAGGAATTTGAATCCATCAATTATCGTATTGTATACAATGATTTTTGTATTTTATGTGACTGACATAGCTTACCCTTAATAATTATAGGGCGCATTTAAATTTTCTAGAATATTATAATACAATTATTAGTATTACATTTACGATCAGGAAGGACCGAAATATGGTGTAACAAAAGAGTCAGCGAAACAAAACAAATTTATACAGTGAAATCGTAAAACAAAATTTCGTTTAATTTTGCATGTGCTTTCAGGTTTCGGAATATGTCATGTTCTACTATTAATTGTATAATCAAAATAATCTGTATTTCAAAAATAACTTCTAGAATCAGAAAATTTCATCTGTAAAAATAATATCTCATCGAAAAAATTACTCCTGCGCCAATTTCAAAATTTTCACATCGGTACGACAATTTCATGGAATCACTCTACATTTAAATCCTTCCGCTGACTGCCTTTTAGCTCAAATTGTCACATAAGACGGGCCAGTAATTATTTTATGAAACAGCTGAGCCGAACAGTCTACCAGATTTCTTAAACCATGTTTATGTTAATACACAGCGGAGTCCAGCAAGCAACTGACTGCGTTAATATAAATGAGGGGGGGGGGGAAAGTCAGTCAGTCACGGGACTCCAGCGGGAAAAATAATGACTTTACAAGAAAATGTCATCAATATTTTTTTGTTAGTTGTGTACCGATAACGTACAATCCAAGAGGAAATTTTAATCCATCAATTATTATGTTGTGTACAGTAATTTTTATGCGTTTTCTGTGACTGACCATAACTTACAGTTAGCAACTATAGGACACATTTAAGGTATATAGAATATTATAGTGCAATTAATATTGTTTCATTTACGACCACGGAGGACCAAAGCATGGTTAAAAAGAAAGATTTTGTGAAATAAAACTAATTCATCGACCAAATCATTGAACAAGAAATTGGTAACATTTTACGTATTGTTTTCAGGTTTGGAATATGCCAAGTTCTACCGCTATTATTAGATTAAAATAATGCACATTTGAAACATTTTCTTATAGAATTATAAAATTTGATATTGACAGATATATATTACATCAACAAAATTATTCCTGCGTCAGTTTCAAAATTTTAACCTCGGTATGACATTTTCATGTAGTCGCTCAATACTTATTATGAAATATGTATTTTTTAATAAAATGATTCGTGTACAAATGTTTGTATTCAATTCAGACCCTTACGTGTGAACACCTTCATCTGCGCATAACTCATAAACGACGTGTTTGCGACTATATCTTCCTTCACAAAAAAATTATCTTCTCTGCATGGCCGATAATCCCTATCATTTTGTCAAGGAGATCCCGTTACACCCTGTACATGTAATTAGTGAGCTTTTTTCTTAACTGCTTTTGAGTCGGGCTGCCTGGCAAACACAAGTGAAACACATATGTAAAAAGACTTTCTCCATCTTACATTATCTTAGACGTTAAAGAATTTTCTCCCCGTTTCGTTAATACAAATCCTTGTGCAGAATCTTGTGTTACCACACTTCGATTATTGTGACATTATATATAATGATCTAAACTATGACTTGTCGCAAAGACTGCAGCGTGTTCATAATGCTTGCGTTCGATTCATTTCCAATATCCGCCGTTATGACCATATTTCCGAACACTTTAATAAACTCTCTTGGCTCCGTCTTACTGACAGACGTAAATTGCACTCTCATTCACTATTTTTCAAGCTTCTGAATTCCTACATTCCTACTTACCTGGCGTCCAGATTTGAGAAGTTATCCTCTTACCACAATATTGACACTAGGTCACAAGATAGCAGTCTGCTGCAATTCCTCTTCATATCACTTCCTCCTATTCTACTTCCTTCACAGTAGCCTCTGCCCGCTCCTGGAATCTCCTTCCTCAAGATACCAGGGGTTGCCGCACACTTGGCACCTTTAAGTCACGCTTATACAGTTACCTGTTGTCTAATAATTAATTTTTCTCTATATATTTAATTTTATACTATGTCATTAATCTTCTCCTCGTTTTTTTATATATCTTGTACATATATATTTAATTCGTTAAATTTAGAGTAAATCAAATTACATTATAAATATTAATTGTATTGTATTCATAACTTGTAATTTAGATTTAAGACTATTTTTTTTGTTTGTATTTTTTTAAACCTGGTTGAGTGGTAGACAAGGCCTTAAGGCCTTAACTCTGCCAGGTAAAATAAAGCTTTTATTATTATTATTATTATTATTATTATTATTATTATTATTATTATTATTATAATTTATATACGAGTGGAGGGTATTCCAGAGACGGGTGGCTGAAACAAGGAAGGATGCGGAATAGTGAGATATTCGATGTAGAGTTGCGGCTAGAATTAAAGTTTCTCTCGAATGTGTTTAAGTTATGGTGGGAAGATAGTGATTGGAAGCGAGTGGAAATATAAATGGGCGATGATGTGGACAAAGTGTTTGATCCCGGATATATTAGTTTTCTATTAGACTTTTCTTTTTAAATGTACTGTACTAACTATTGCATGCGAGAAGCATTCCTGAGTACATTCATTTAAATGTTGTGTTCGTAATAAGCTCATATTGCACGGAATAAATCCCACTTTTATATCTTACAACCCTGATGTAATGTGAATAAAAATTCACCACCGGGATCACGTGATTTCAGGAAATAGATTTGTGCATACTCCTGAATTGCCTGATTAGCAAAAACGGTGAGTGCGCTAGCGCATAAAGCTGGAGATCGCTGGTTCTGATCCCTGATCAGACAGAATTTTCTTTTAGTTGTATTAAACATTGCAAACAAACGCTTGCTTGAGTACATTAATTTAAATTTATATTAATAATAATAATAATAATAATAATAGGCCTAGTAATAACGTTATAAAATATAATAAAATTAATGAAAAAATTGAAGAATGCAATAAATATGCCTACATATATCTTTCCCTACTACTTATCCTATAAATTAGGTTATTTGTTTGAATAAATTTTCATTTATATATGATCTAATTTTGTAGTCAGGATTAAAACAAGAATTCAATTAATCTCGTATGTTCTAATCGCATCTGGTCAGCATGCCGAGTCCCCAAGCCGTTATAGCTTGTTTTCGCAACCTGGAACAACTACATATTGTAGCTACCCAAATGCCTCACGATGCTGGGTAGGCACCGGGCCCATACTGGCCGAAATACCATGAGAACATTTCTTCCCCCGTGGAGACTCGAACTAGCGCAAGTCCCGTAGCTCTGCGCCAAATCTTCCTGCCTTAACCACTTAGCTACGGCGCGAGAAATAATAATAATAATAATAATAATAATAATAATAATAGTAATAATAATAAGCCATAATAATAATGATGATGTTTATGATAATTATGATTATGATAATTAGGACGTTGATGAAAATAAAGATAATAATAATGATACTAAAAACAGTAATAATAATAATAATAACATTGCTAATCGTAATGACGATAATAATAATAATAATAATAATAATAATAATAGTAATAATAATAGGTATTATTGCAGCCAATGGCCATGTAGGAAGAATTGTTTTCATGTCTTACAGAAGTCTGTTATCGATGTTCCTATATTTTTACACTGTAATAGGTTGTGTTATCGGTCGCAGTGCGATCCACATAGTTTGCACTTGCACTTTCCTTCTGGGTTATGGCGCTTCACTATTGTGCACATCCTGTGTGGAAACCATGGACCGCAACTCTTGTCACGGTGTGTCTGAGGTCGTATCTAGCTGCTGTCCATTCCCTGTAGATCATCGCATCCGTTGCGTAGAACTCAGGCTATATCTGTTCTCTCTTCTCGTTGAGTTCCCTCAGCAGTTCGTTGTAGGCATCTGTTGCCGGCACGTGAAGGTCCAGGTGGAGCTCTTCTATGAAGAATGGTTCCTTTGTCAGTATGTATGTTAGGCGTGAAGGCGTGTATTTTAATACGCTTAGCGCTATCTTTAAAAAGTGTGCTTTGACTTTCTCTATTTCCCCTAGGTTTGCATTATTTAGGTTCTTCCAAATCACTTCTAGTCCATAGGTGCTATTTTTAAGCGGAAGATGGTCATTGCTGTCTCCAGGGATAGTTTACTCAGGTTTTTAATACTGTTCGTTGCTATTCTGGCCGCTAAGGCGCGTTCTTTGATGTGCTTATCGAAGCTGTCACCCTCGGCTCTGCAGTGTGATCCCCATATATTTGAACTGGTTTACATTTTGCAGTGGGTCTCCCTTACACCGAATGCAGTCATTCGCTGCGAGTCTTCCTCCTTTCCTGAAGGTCATTTTTACTGTTTTCTTCTCATTTATTTCGAGGTCATTCTTTTCGGCCCATGCTACGAGTATGTGCTTTTTCGATGTCTTGGGATGTAATCACCATGTCATCAGCGTATGTTAATGCCAAGATTTTTACGTTTTCTGTTTCTATCTCTGTGGGTATTTTTGCTGTTGCTATTATGAAAAGTATAATGATAATTATAATGACTATTTAACTCATGCCCAAATGGGAGTCAATGTTCAATCGCGTTTCAACTGATTTTGTTTTACATTCAATGACAGTCGTATTTCACCTCGCTCTTCATCGAATTCTCTTTACCAGTTCCTGCTTTTGTGATAAAGAAAACTCGTCCTTTTTAATATTCTCAACAGGTTAGAGCATTATTTTGCAGTGACTGACTCTCCAATAAATATATTGAATACAGCAAATAATGAACAGATTCCTTCGAACTATACATTTGACAATTGTATGTTCAATAATCGTGTTTTTAAATAATGATTTTAATGAGTTGTTTACCAAAAAAATAATTAATAGTCTATAATGTTGGTTATAAATTATACTATACAGTTTTTTGTATTTGTTTTCTCCACTACGTTGCATTCTTACAATATTGCGATGCTATTTGGTAATAAATAATATATCAAGTTGCAGTGAATAAACAAATTAAACATAACTCCTCATTCCGATTTATTTTCAAACATCGTCGGCTATATCAAATATAAACATATTTAAAAATACCTATAACTATATTTAAATATATGATTTTTGAGTAAACAACTTAATTTTATTCGTTAAATAGTTCCAACAAATCCCACACTTCATTTACAAATCTTCTAGATAAATTCAATTGTCACTTCGTGACATGTGAATTTCTCGACGATTTGGAAATCAATACTTATGACTATTTAACTCAAGTCCCAAATGGGATTCAATGACCAAACACATTTCAACGATTTTTTAAATTACACCATTCACATTCGTGTTTCATCTCGAATTTATCAAACAAGTTTATCATATTGAAGAAAGCTCCTCCTTTTAACATTCTGAATAGGTCCTAGCATTATTTTGCAATGACAGACTCTTTAAGAAATACGGCTATCAGACTGTATATATAGCCCACAAATGTCAGCTGAAAGTGCTTGCGGGAGATAATATAAAAACATTTGTTGCAATTGATTATACCACACAAAAAAAGAAACCGCTGTTTGCACTTTCTTAAACGAATTATTTGCCAGGAAATAACGTTGCAGAAAAAATATAATTGACAGATTTACATCATAGGACATCAGAAATTAATTAATACCTATAATGTTGGATACAAATTTCTCCACTGGGTGCATTCTTACAATATTGCGATCTTTTGGCAATAAATAATATGATCTGGTTGCAATGATAAACAAGTGAAACATAACGTTTCTCATTTGTTCTCAAACATCGCCGTTTACATTAAATAGGCCTATATAAATATTTTAAAATAACTATATTTAAATAATGATTTGTGAGTAAACAGCTTAATTTCATTCGTTAAATAGTCCTAACAAATGCCACTCTTGATTTCCAAATTCTCTATATAAATCACTCGTGGCATTACTTATGATAATAATAAAAATTGTGATTGTGATGATAATAAATTTGATGGCATATAGGTTAGCTTAGAACACTGATGAATTTTAGTACCACTTAATGAAAAACAATATTAATTATCTAATAATATCAGTGAAGTGTTATATTTTGACAGAATGTCATAAGGAGGAAGTGAAACTGTAAAATATATTCTTAACAATTTTGACTAAGTAACAAAACCTTCCATATAGATTTAGACAGAAATTACAGTTACAATGGATAGGATTTTTAAGAATAGGAAGAAGAAATGAAAACAATCTTCCCTTACTTACATTTGTTTCCTAAGGGAATTGAAAAAGTGGTGAAATACAAGGAATGATTGATAACCGAGTCCTATAGCTGGACATACGTTCCCAGTTAACTGTTATGAATCTCTGGCCATGACAATAAAACTATGAACAACAAGACAGGGAAAGAGTGAAAGGGTTGAGAGGGAGAGAGAGAGAGGGGGGGGGGAGAGAGAGAAGAAAAGAACCACGCTTGATGAAGACCATTACGTCAAACTTTGCAGCTTTGCTGGAGTGAAAAATTGATCTTGAGGTCAGTGGATATCTATTCTTCTTAATGCATTACTCGCAAACGTCAAATCTCAATCAGAGTCAGAATTCACTTCGATATCTGACGCAAAATCGAATTTCGAGACATTGATAAATTTTAGTTCAATACCGTAACTTAAAAGCCATGCAATACATTTTAATGTATAGTGTAAAAATAGGCTCAAAATCAATTGGGTATTGTATAGAAAACAATAATACATAATTTTCAGAAAGTATTAAAATGTAGTAAGGAAATATTGAAAGAATATTGTAGAAGAAATTAAGTTGAGAATGATGATTTAGAGAAACTAGTTTGATTGCTTTTGTGAAGTCGCATGTTAGTACGTAGGCTATTTAAATGTGTACACTTAAGTTACGAAGTTGTTTTTATCTTCAGCTGTAAATTGTGAGATATCTGATGAAGTTGCAGTCTCTAAGTTTATGTAATGGCGAAGGTTTTGCAACCCTCGGTCTCATCGGAGGTAAATGTTGAAACAATGCTGGGAGTAAGAGAGGTTATCTGACGTGTAACTTGTGGAATCATATGAGAAACTTGAGACATGCCGTTATTGCATTCCACAACTCTCCTAAGTGATTGCCTCAACAAACTGTTGAATTTGTTAAGTCTTTACCTTACAATTCGATACGAAACTACTGATATAACGATACTTTCTTTCTTCTCTTTCTTTAGTTGGCGACTAGAACCTCATTGAAGTTTTGGCCTCCTCAACAATTTTTCTCCACCTAGATCTATTCTGGATACAGACTGGCCAATTTTCATTTCTAATTATTCTTTTATAACATCATCCTGCCATCTGTTTCTTGGGCGTCCAGCTGATCTGGTGCATATTGGTTTCCATTTGCATATTCTTCTCACAAGCTTGTCTTCCTGCATTCTATTATGTCCAATCCAGCGCAGTCTTTGAGCTTTAATGTGGTTTATTACATGTTTATTTCGTATTAGATTATTTAATTCAGAGTTCATTCGTATACGCCATGTGCCATCGCTTTCTCTAATTGGTCCAAAAATTCTCCGTAAGATCTTCCTTTCAAAGATTAATAGTTTTTGTTTTTTAGACTCCTCCAGTACCCTTGTTTCACAGCCATAAGTTACAATCGGTCTTATTACTGTATTATACAGTTTAACTTTAGTTAATCTGGAGACAAGTTTACTTTTGAATAGATATAATGACACACCACTGTGAAATTGGTAATTTCATATCCAGTAATATTATATTATGCACTTTCTTTTCTCATTCACTCGTTTAGGCGGCAGTGGAGCAAATGGTTAAACTTTAGCCCTCAAACTCTGGTTCCCTAGTTGGCGACTCGGTCACTCCATTTGGGATTCTTGATGGACGAATCTGGGTCAGGCAGCTTTTTCTCGGGGTTTCCCCCATTTCCTTCATCAAAAACATGATTCCACCATATCTCCATACTTATCTCAACTGTATAGCCCCATTTCATTTTTCCTTTGATTACACAGGTTTGCGAAGATTTTCTGATATGAGTTATTTTAATGTAAATAAGTAAAGTACCCTTATAATGGAACTGTTACTAGTTTTTGCGTATCACGTGCAGATTTTGCACAATTCTATTTTTAACACAAAACAATAAGAGGGCGCGGTCCACCGCTTGTATTCGGTATGTACGGTACGTGCTGTATTAAAATAGGTAAACATAAAAAATATAGTACAATTTTATAATATAATCACTGATTTTATTCATACAAATTTGGTATTGTGTTGAACTAAGGATATGTTCATCCTACGACCCTCTCCTAGTTACGGTACACAGTTTCCGGCGAAAAATTGCGGAAGCAGTAAGCCGCCAGCACATGGGCCAGATATTACAATTGCAATACAACCAACATCATTACAATAGAGTAGTACCAGCATTCCTTACACCTCCAGCACAGAAGATGACTTCAATTTGTCCCTAGATTCAAAAGACAACAATCCGCGCCATATCAATTAATAAAAAATGGTAAGCGATATGAGTATTTCAAAAGAAAAAAGTGAACTTTCATGCTCTAGATTTAAAGAAGACAATATTTTATCACCAGGTACAACTTTCTATTGGCATAAATATCGTGAAGAAGAATTAAAAAAGTATTTCGTAATGGGGAGGTGAGTAGTGTGCTGTTTTCATGTCCCTGACCTGAATGGTAGCCTGGGACACTTTGTTAAACAGCAGATTGGCATATATTTGACTCTAGCAAAATAAGTCTATAGGGTATTCTTGTGGATAATGGGAAAAAAATTAGCTTCAGTTCCAGTAATTCATTTAGTGTACATATATAAACATATGTACTATTCTAGAAAAAAAAATATAATGAACACAAGTGATACGTGTGCTGTGACCTTAAGGTGTCCGGTATTTTCTTAGGGCAGCATGTTTTTCGTGCAATTGTTATTCTAGAGCCGGGAAAAAAGCACTGGAAAGTTACTAATTGGCCGAAAAGAAAACAACTGGTTCCAGGAATAAAACCTGTAATAAATCGCCCATTAGTTGAATCTGAAAAAAAAAAATGCTACCTCGTTTGCCATAAAACTAGAATTAATTAGCAATTTGTTAACGTTTTGGACAAAAATATCCCTTGTTATCAATTCATTGCTAAAAATTATGTTACTACATACACCAAAAATAATTATTCTTTTCAAATGCACCAAAAATAGCATAGTTTTAGAAACATTCTTACTGCTTCATTTTTAATGCTCTGTTCTGGAAGAAACGTCATTTTGTTGTCAAAGAGTGTATGTATATGCGAGAAAAAAAATAATGTTCTACTGTTAACAGTTCTTCTGAAAAGGAACATTAAAATTAGAACATTTAACATGGCGGAGATACAAGGTACGTTCTCCCCTTAACGCAAAATGTTACAATTTGTGTGCGAAAATTATATATTTACTTACTCACTGGCACTATCGAACCCGTAAGTTCATGGCCGCTCGGACATAAGCTCTCCATACATCCCTATCCTGAGCTAATGTTTTCCAATCATTCCCTGTATAATCTACTTCCCTCAAATCATAGTTAATGTTGTTCTCCCACCTCATTCTTGGTCTACCAACTGGGCGTTTTCCCTCTGGCTTTCCAACAAGAAGCTTCCATGCACGTCTTTCATTCCCCATACGTGCAACATTTCCTGCCCATCGCAGTCTACGAGACTTAACTGTTCTTATTATATCTGGCTTCCTATAAAGACCATGTAGTTCATTGTTATGTAGTCTTCTCCATTCACCTGTCTGTTCATCTCTCTTTGGTCCAAAAATTTTCCTAAGAACTTTATTCTCAAATACTCGTAATCTCCTTTCCTCCCTTAAAGTAAGAGTCCATGTTTCGCACCCATATAACATAACTGGTAGAATAATAGTTTTATTTATTTTCAGCTTAACGTTTTTTGAAAGGAGTTGGGACATCAAAAGTCTCTGCAATGCATAATAGCATGCATTTCCAGAATTGAGCCTATGTTTAATTTCTTTGTGCATCTCATTCCTATTTGTGATTATTGTTCCTAGGTATTTGAATTCAGCCACTTCCTCAAAATTTCCCTCATTTGTCATTAGCTGTCCATTTCCATTATATACTGAATTTCTACCTGTGACAATATATTTAGTTTTATTGATATTTACTTCCAGTCCTAATTTCTTAGTGTTACTCAATAGTGTGTGCGTGTTGGCCTTTAGTATCTCCTCGCTATCGGCCAATAGTACTACATCATCAGCATAAACTAACGGCTTATTAATACCATTCAGTTGTAAGCCTTCCTCATTCTCTAAAGATTTAATGGCATGCTCTAGTACAAAATTAAATAGTAGAGGAGATAGTGCGTCTCTTTGCTTCAACCCATTCTGGATTTCAAAAGTGTCTGAAAACTGTTTGCCTACACGCACCTTACTATTTGAGCCATTTAGACACATTCGTATAAGTCTAACTAACTTTTTAGGAATTCCGAACTCCAGCAGGATACTATATAACTTCTCCCTCTTAATTGAATCATATGCTTTTTTGAAGTCTACATATAGTTGATGTACAGTGCCATTATATTCCCATTTCTTTTCTAAAATCTGTCTTATACTAAAAATCTGATCTGTTGTAGACCTGTTTCTTCTAAATGCACATTGATGATCTCCTAGAATGTCATCAATGTAGGGAATAAGTCTGCTTACTAATATATTTGTAAGAATTTTGTATGAAGTTGAAAGTAATGAGATGCCCCTGTAGTTGTTGCAATCAGTTTTATCTCCTTTCTTATAAATTGGTACGATAATTGATTCCTTCCATTCATCTGGAAGAGCTTCTTTTTCCCAAATCATACTTAGCAACCAGCGTATTTTGTCTATCAATTTTTATCCTCCTGATTTTATGAGTTCTGCTGGGATCTCATCTGAACCTGATGCTTTATACATCTTCAATTTTTCAATCGCCATTTCAACCTCTAATGCACTTGGCTCTGCGACTAGCATTTCTGCTCTCTGTAACTTATCCTCCTCAATGTCCTGTTCTGTGTGTACATTTAATAGCTGATTAAAGTAACTTTTCCATCTATTTAATATACTCCTAGAATCTGCAATCATATCCCCATTTTCATTTCGAATTATGTTTGTTCTAGCCTGAAACCCTTTCTTCTCTATACTAATTCCCTGATATAATTCTCTAATGTTCCTATTTTTTGCATTCATTTCAAGATCATTAATCTTCTCTCTCAAATATTCCGTCTTTTTTACTCTTTAGTAACTTAGTGGTTTCACGTCTAATACTACCCAATTGCTCTAAATTTACCTCATTTGGCTCGTGTAACCATTTAATTTTTGCTAGTTTTCTTTTCTTTACAATGTCGGCACATTCCTCATCAAACCATTTCTTGTTTTGCCTCTTTTTAAACAACCAATGCTTTCTGATGCTGACAATTTAATAGTATCTCTTATAGCCTCCCATTCTTTATTTATATCAGGTTCTTCTTCGTTTGCCACATTGTCATCTGAAGATTCCAGTACTTCAAATCTACTAGCAATTTTGATTTGGTATTCTTGCCGCATTTCATCATTTCTCAAGTTTTTTAATTCATATTTTACAGAATCATCATTAGCATTCGTTCCTCTCATAAGCGATAGCCGTTGTCTGATTTTCACTCTGACCAGATGATGATCCGAATTGCAGTCTGTCCCTCTAACTGATCTAACATCAATGATGCTACTGTGGCAGCGTTTATCCACTTATACATGATCTATCTGGTTCCGAGTTTCACCATCTGGGGACGTCCAGGTGTATTTATGAATATCCTTATGCTGAAATGTTGTGCTCTTAACAATCAGATTCTTTGATGTGGCAAATGTGACTAATCTAACCCCGTTGTCGTTACTATCTTCATGAAGACTGAATTTGCCTATTGTTGGTTTGAATATATCTTCCCGCCCCACTTTTGCATTAAAATCTCCTAAGACAATTTTCATATGATATCGTGAAAGGCTATCAAATAAGCATTCTAATTCTTCATAGAACTCATCCTTGATCTTGTCATCTTTATCTTCTGTGGGGGCATGTACATTTACAATTATAAAATAATGTCGTTTACCCTTTAGAATTATGTATGATATCCTATCATTAACAAACTTAATATCTCGGATAGCGGATAGGATCCTCCTTCTGACTAAAAAACCCGTTCCAAATGCAGGTCTTTCTGCACCCCCATAGAATAATGCAAAGGTTCCTGATTCCTGACTACCTTCTCCTGGCCACCTAATTTCCTGTAAAGCGACTATATCCAAGGGCGATTTATCTAGTTCCCGCGTTAATATCTCTAGTGCCCCACTATTGTATAAAGTCCTAACATTCCATGTTCCTAGGAACATGTCCCTGTGTTTGAGCCTTTGGCATGGGTTCCCTGAAGTAGTCCCCGCCCTGAGAACCGAATGGGGGACTATTTGACCTCCGGAAAATTTTACCCCAGATGAACCCATGTCCGCATTTCTTGACGGTTGTATTTTTACGGTGAAAGTGCGAAAATTATATAGAGATTATAATTTAATTCTCCAATAAATGTAATTTATATTAGATATAATAAATCTTTTCTGTCTGAATCAGCTAACCGGAATACGTTATTGTGTTTCATTTCATTTATTTAGCAGCAAATTAAAATTATTTGTTTTTATTCTGCCAAAATCAATAGTGCTACATTGATCTAAAATCTAGCATATCTACAATCTAATATATAATAAATAATAGTTTTAAAGAACTAAAAAAACACGCTATATTAGAATACCGAACTAAAAAATTGAAAAATAATTTTAATTTCCAACACGCTTGGGATAAATAATTTTACCATCAAAAGCCTGAGGTGCTGTTTATCAATTAATATATTTGATAATAAACAGATATTGGTAAAAGTAAAGTCTCTAAGAATAAAATGTAAAAATCATAAAAAGCACCCCACGCTTTTGATGGTAAAATTATTTATCCCAAGCGTGTTGGAAATTAAAATTAATTTTCATTTTTTTAGTTCGGTTTTCTAATAAAGCGTGTTTTTTTAGTTTTTTAAAACTATTATTTATTTTTATTTTTTAGTTTTAATATTTTACAGTATAAGATAAAAAATGTAAATATCTTTAAATTCGATAGGCTACTATTGTAGTATGAGTTAAAAGTAATTCTCTTCTAAAAAACCTCCCAGCCGGATTTGAACCAGCGACCTATGGATTACTGAAATTATATACCATTAGAGTTCACCGCTCTACCATCTGAGCTGTTACAACGATTGACTAAAAAGTCGACAAGTCCGCAACCTATTATACCAGTTTTCATTTTTTTGATTTTCTGATGATTCTGGCTAGGATTTTAGAAACAAAAATATGAAATTATTTTATTGTCACTGATCCTTTACAAGTACACAAAATTTCAAGTCGATCCAATGTTTCTAAATGGATGAAAATCGTGTTAAAAAATTCCGTTACATAGATACAAAGACACTTTTTTTGATTTTCTGATGATTCTGGCTAGGATTTTAGAAAATAAATATGAATTTATTGTATTGTCACGGGCCCTTTACACGTATACAAAGTTTCAAGTCGATCCAATGTTTCTAAATGGGTGAAAATCGTGTTAAAATATTCCGTTACATAGCTACAAAGACACTTTTTTTTATTTTCTGATGATTCTGGCCATGATTTTAGAAACAAAATATGAAATTATTGTATTGTCACGGGTCTTTTACAAGTATACAAAGTTTCAAGTCGATCCAATGATTTCAAGTGGGCGAAATCGCGTTAAAAAGATTCAGTTACATAGATAGAAACAGGTCAAGTTAATATAAAGCGTGTAAAAATGAATGTTGGTTTATTTGTTCGTTTGTTTTTTTGTATTCTATGTGCGGCCATACCATTGATCCAACTTTGATGTTTTTTTTTTTTGCAAAATGTTCAGGACATTCCCGGGATAAACATAAGCTATAAGGGAGTTGTAATAATCAACCCTTCACCCCTAAAAACCACGTTTTGTAGCAAAAAAGAAAAAAAATGAAATAAAGTCCCTATCTTGACGGATAACTCACAATAACCATTTTTGTCTTTCATTGATTCCAAGAGGAACGGGATAAGTAGATTCCCGGGCAAGCGTGCTCTTGCCATACCGTTCATCCGAATGTGATGGGATTCTTTGAAAAATGTTCAGGAGATTCCGGGGATGAACATAGGCTACCTAGAATTGTAATACTCAACCCATTCACCCCTAAAAATCACTCTTTGTAGTGAAAAACCTGAAATAAAGTCACTATTTTTGACACTTAAATGGCTTACGCTGCCTAAACCATAACAAATACACCAAGTTATTGTACACAGAATTGAATATCTCAAAAAGCTCTACAAAAAGTCCGCGACAGCATATGTTTATCTTTTACGGATAACTCACCATAACAATTTTTGTCTTTCATTGATGCCAAGAAGATCGGGATAAGATGATTCCCGGGGAAGCAAAGCAGATCAAGGCTGGTGGTAAAAACACATTAACATTTATTTAGGAGTAGCATCCCACGCCGGGTATTAGCTAGTGTTGTACAAAAAAGACGCCTAAAATGTAGTCAAATAATACCTATATTGCAAGTCTGCAGTTAATAATTTGTTACAGTGGTGTAAGTTTAGAAATCATTCTGTGTCCTGTTGAAGTAATAAAATAATTAACATAGGACATACAAAGCAATTTTATTTCAAAAATTGTTTTTGAGTTAGAACTACATACAAACTATCATAACTACCAAACTACTAGTTAACTAACTCGCTGATGTTAGGATACTGGCTAATTCGTGTCATGCGGACATAAGCTCTCCATACATTACTTTCCCTCTATAATAAATCATAAGTAATGCCATGAGTGATTTCCAAATTATCGATAAATTCACGACTCACGAATTTATCTAGAGAATTTGGAAATCAAGAGTGGCATTTGTTAGGACTGTTTAACGAATAAAATTAAGCTGTTTACTCACAAATCATTATTTAAATATAGTTATTTAATATATATATATATATATATATATATATATATATATATATTTAATGTAAACGGCCATGTTTGAAAACAATTGAAAAACGATTGGTACGCTTCATCTGCTTCTTTTGTTCATCACTGCAACCAGATCATATTATTTATTACCAAAGGAACGCAATATTGTAAGAATGCACTCTAATGGAGAAAAAATGAAACACATCAAACTGCATATTAATTCATTTCTGATGTCCTACGACAATTATATTTTTCTGGAATGTTATTACCTGGGGAAAAATACATTTAAGAAAGTGCAAACAGTGATTTCTTTTTTGGTGGTATAATGAATTGTTACAAATGCTTTTATATTAACTCCCGCATGCGCTACGTGTTGACATTCATGCACTATATATACAATCTGGTAGCCGTATTTCTTGGTAAGTCAGTCACTGCAAAATAATGATATGACCTATTCAGAATGTTAAAAAGGAGGTGCTTTCTTTATTATGTTAAACTTTAGTTGGTAAATTGTAGGCGAAACACGACTGTGATTGGTTGTATATAAAAAATCATTGGAATGTGATTGGTCATTGACTCCCATTTGGGGCATGAGTTAAATAGTCACTGTAACCAGATAATATTATTAATTGCTATAGGATCGCAATATTGTAAGAATACACCCTAGTGGAGAAACATGAAAAACATCAAATTGTATATTAATTAGTATCTGATGTCCTATGATGTAAATATGCCAATTATATTTCCTATTATCTGGGGAAAAAATACGTTTAAGAAAGTGCAAACAGTTCTTTTTTTTTTTTTTTTGTATAATCAATTGCTACAAATGTTCTTATATTATCTCCCGCAATCATGATCAGATACATTAGTGCACTATATATACAATCTGGTAGCCACATGCAGTCGCTGCAAAATAATACTATGACCTATTCAGAATGTTAGAAAGGAGGAGCTTGATTTTCAGTGATAAAATAAAACTGATAACATCGAGGCGAAAAATGACTGTGATTGGCTGTAAATAAAAAATAATTGAAATGTGATTGGTCATTGACCCCCATTTAGGGCATGAGTTAAATAGTCTAATTAAAATCATGGTTATCCTGCAAATTCATGCTTCTACTATATATTAACCGCTTTCCTTTTGGTTTTCCTACAAGAAGTTTCCATGCCATTCATTCATAATCGACCATATTCAAATAAAATAATGGAAAACTTTGCCAAGATAATAATACTTTAATTTGCATGCTATTTTATCGGCGAAGTGTTGTGTGATTAATTAATAAAAAAAATCATTCTTTGAATACACTGGTCAACAGGATTTATGTCTCATGAGTACCAATAGTTGTACTTAATGCATTTTTATCGTGTTTTCAAGCATGTATTCGGAATTTCTCCATCACCCGCAGTTTTTTATTTCAATTTCAATTAATGGATTTAAATAATTACTTGTTTAATAAACGTTTTTCCTCCATCTGTCCATTGTAAAATTAAAACCAAATGAGCTAACACAAATGATTTCAGCTATGGAAAAGATATATCAAGACAAATGGAATCCTAATATGCTGGCCGATTATTGTTGGACCATCAAGAGGGATGCTCCACAGGCGAAATATAGCAGAAAATCCGTCATTTCTTACTACCTAGGCGAATCCGAATGTTCGAATATTGTGTAGTAACGAATGTAGAAAATATTAAAGTGTTTGAAATTATAAATTCCTGTCTCTCGGAAACCTTGCGTGATGGAGAAAAACCGATATATTTGAATTCAGGAGAAAATATACTATCAGAATCACATATTTTTCTTTCCGAGACAAAATTATTTTTTTGTTGCTCAGTGATATTGATATCGCCCGACAATATCTTATAGAACAAGGTAAATCTTGCCAATGAGGAAAATATTACTATTCTTATGTTAGGCTTAGGATCAGACACAATGAATATCTATTCTGTTCGAGTATGTATTTTTTTAATTCTAGCATCCTGTTCTGTAGATTTTAATGTGATATATACCAGACTAACAACATGGTTAGGAAACAACCCCTAGGCAGTCGACATCCCTAACGCCGTATCACCACTTTAAGTAATGGAATATTCTTGAGACATCTCCCCCGCCATGAAATAGAAACCTCCCTCATTTCGCAAGCCGAACAGACATCATAAAGTATCTGGCGGTCTGTTTTAACAAAAGCAATACATTTTGTGCTGGTTACAGCAAAGCGGGGCGCGAATGACGGAGGACACACTACAATAAAATTCTATTAGTATCTACGACGCTTCTGAGTGATTTTCAACAGAAAATGCAGAAACGGCTTGATAGCAATATGTTTAATTTTTAGCACAAGTTCTGTCGAGTCATAGTAGGACTAAATAACCACCATTTTTAAAACATAAAAACACAAGTTTTAATCAATTACTCATAACGATGCGTATGAGCCACATTTGCATAGGGAATATTACATAACAGTCTGTATCATCTAGTTTTAATTCTTGATACTGAATTTTATTTCTAAATATTATCCTGGATGAGTATTATCCAAACTATTATTTGTTGGCCATGACTGCCTAGGGATAATGCGAGTCAACCTTGACCTGAGTGAGATTGATTGATGGATGGATGGTTGTATGGCGATGATAGGACATATGGATAGTTCTTGATTTCCAGATATAGTGCAATGCTTGGAAACACTCTTTACTCCTTGTTTCGGACTTTTCCAAGAGTATATGTAAAATAGGCCTATCCAATATATGTTCGGTTATGTTTAGGGTTCAAAACAACTTGTTTAGATAATAGAGCTATCGATGATTTTTCTTTGGCAGTTGATCAAGTACACAATTTTATATTAGAGCATGCCATCACATCTTTAGAGGATGAAGAAGGCCTAAAACTCAATATTATTAATAAGCTGTTAGTTTATGCTGATGATGTAGTACTATTGGGCGATAGCGAGGCCAACATGCACACACTACTAACACTAAGAAATTGGTACTGGAAGTACATATCAATAAAACTAAATATATGGTCACACATAGATATGCATTATATAATCGAAATGGGCAGCTAATGACAAATGAGGAAATTTTGAGGAAGTGGCTGAATTCAAATAGGACCTAGGAACAGTAATCACAAACAGGAATGAGATGCACAACGATATTAAACATAGGCTCAATTCTGGAAATGCATGCTATTATGCATTACAGAGACTCTCGACTTCCCAACTCCTTTCAAAAAACGTTAAACTGAAAAAATATAAAACTATTATTCTACCAGTTATATTATGCATGCGAAACATGGACTCTTACTATAAAGGAGGAAAGGAGATTACGAGTATTTGAGAATAAAGTTCCTAGGAAGACTTTTGGACCAAAGAGAGATCAACAGACAGGCGAATGGAGAAGACTTGCATAACAGTGAATTACATGGTCTTTATAGGAAGCCAGATATAATAAGAACAGTTAAGCCTCGTTGACTGCGATGGGCAGGACATGTGGCACGAATGGGGAATGAAAGACGTGCATAGCAGCTTCTTGTAGGAAAGCCAGAAGGAAAACTCCAAGTTGGTAGACTAAGAATGATGTGGGAGAATAATAGTAACTATGATTTGAGGGCAGTAGATTATGCAGGGTGATTGGAAAACATTGTTTCAGGATAGGAGTGTACAGAGCTTATGTCCGTGAAGCCATGAACCTACGGGTTCGATAGTACCAATTAGTTAGTTAGTTAGTTAGTTATTTGATCAAGTACAAAATTAAAATATTCAAAATTTTAATTAAATGAATAGGTCTACACGGATAAAATGTGAAAGATTAGTTCTTACAGGCGGTCAATAAATCGATGGTTCAGAGAACAAGTAGGCTATATCAGGTCCGGCATGTCATGTTTGGAGAATCAGGATGTTAAAAGTAGTTAATAAACTAAACTAAACCAAATTCACTGACACTACTGGACCTGTAGGTTCATGGCTGCACGGACATAACTCGCTACATATTCCTATTCTGAGCTAATGTTTTCCAATCATTCCATGTAAAATCTACTTCCTCAAATCTTGGTTAATGTTGTTATCCCACCTCATTCTTGGTCTACTAACTGGGCGCTTTCCCTCTGGTTTTCCTACAAGAAGTTTCCATGAACGTCTTTCATTCCCCATTCGTGCTACCTGTCATGCCCACCGCAGTCTATGAGACTTAACCCTTCTTATTCTATCTGGTTTCCTATAAAGAACATGCATTTTACTGTCATGTAGTCTTCTCCATTCGCCTGTCTGTTCATCTATCTGCGGTCCAAAATTTTTCGTAAGGACTTTATTCTCGAATACTTGATATATCCTTTCCTCCCTTAAAGTAAGAGTCCATGTTTCACATCCATATAATATATCTGAGAGAATAATAGTTTTATATATTTTCAGTTTAACATTTTTAGAAAGGAGTTGTAACGATAAAAGTCCTTGTAATGTGTAATAGCTTGCTTGCATTTCCAGAATTGAGCATGTGTTTAATTTCTTTGTGCATCTCATTCCTATTTGAGATTATTGTTCCTAGGTATTTGAATTCAGCCACTTCTTCAAAATTTCTCTCATTTTTCATTAGCTGCCCAATTCCATTATACAGTGTATTGCTATGTGTGACTATATATTTAGTTCTATTGATATTTACTTCCAGTCCCAGTTACTTAGTGTTACTGAATAGTGTGTGCGTGTTGACCTTCAGTATCTCCTCGCTATCGCACAGTTGTATTACATCATCAGCATAAACTAACAGCTTATTAATACCATTGAGTTTCAGGTCATCTTCATCCTCTAAAGATTTGATGGCATGCTCTAGTACAAAATTGAATTGTAGAGGAGATAGTTCATCTCCTTGTTTCAAATCATTGTGAATTTAAAAAGAATCGAAAACTGTTTGCCTACACGCACCCTACTCTTTGTGCAATTTAGACATATTCATATAAATCTAACTAACTTTTAGGAATACCGAACTCCACAAGGATACTATATAACTTTTCCCCCTTAATTTAATTGTATGCCTTTTTGAAGTCTATATATAGTTGATTTACAGTACCATTATATTACCATATCTTTTCCAAAATCTGTCTTATACTAAAAATCAGATCTGTTGTAAACCTGTCTCTTCTAATTCCACATTTATGATCCCTTATTATGTCATCGATATAGGAAGTAAGTCTTCTTACTAATATATTTGTAGAATTTTGTACGAAGTTGAAAGTAATGAAATGCCCCAGTAGTTGTTGCAATCAGTTTTATCTCGTTTCTTATAGATTGGTACGATAATCGATTCTTTCCATTCATGTGGAATAGCTTCTTTTTCCCAAATCATACTAAGCAATCGGCATATCTTGGCCATCAATTTTTCTCCCCCTGATTTTATCACTTCTGCTGGGATCTCATCCGAACCTGATGCTTTGTACATCTTCAATTTTTCTATCGCCATTTTCATCTCTAATGCACTTGGTTCCGCGACTAGTAATTCTGCTGTCTGTAAATTACCCTCATCAATATTCTGTTCTGCATGTACATTTAATGGCTGATTAAAGTAAATTTTCCAACTATTTAATATACTCATGGAATCTGCAACGTATCCCCATTTTCATTCCTAATTATGTTTGTTCTAACCTGAAACCCTTTCTTCTCCATTGTAATTCCCTGATATAATTCTCTAATTTTCTTATTTTTTGCATTCATTTCAAGATCATCAATCTTCTCTCTCAAATATTCCCTCTTTTAACTTTTTAGTAGCGTGGTGTTTTCCTTCCCGTATAATATTACCCAATTGCGCCACACTTACCTCATTTGCTGATGTAAATATTTAATTTTTGCTTTCTTTTCTATACTATTTCAGCACATTCCTCATCAAACTAATACTTGTTTTGCCTCTTTTTTAAATAACCAACGCTTTCTGATGCTGACAACTAAATAGTATCTCTTATAGTCTCCCATTCTTTATTTATAGTAGTTAATACATAATTAATTCTAGAAAGTATTTCAAAACTGTGTTTCCAGTTATATCTTATATTTCATTTTAAACTAGTATCTAATAGAAATGTAATTAGAATCATATTAACATTTATTTTTATGAAATATGAGACCATGAACAGTATTTGTATTTGGTCTACTTGTGCTGTGAACCATTCAAGTATGCTATTATCTGTCAAACGTAAGAAGCACACTTTGACATTTACTCGTAATATATTACTCCGCGCAGCACATGTGAGATGTACCGGTATAATTGGAGGGCTCATTTGATTGTAAAAATAAAGTAATATGTCCTAGTAAACAAGTAATTGCCGACAGCGGCGTTTTAAGTTATTTGAGGGTGCCTAAAGGAATATGAATAACTGTTAAGTTTATTATCTGGTCATATGTTACGTATTTTGGAAGTCGGTTGATATTAAAGACAGTTATTGTTATGAATACATAGTCTTTTATATAGATTTTTTATTGTTTTATAGATTATTTTAATTATTCAAGCAAAGTCTTTCGAAATAGAGTTTAGACATTCAAAGTCTGTTGAAATAGAGTTTAGACATGATATAGTTCAGAGCAAAGTTTTTGCATAGCTAACTGTAAACATCCCTACATTTAGTTTATTGGAATGTTAGTGAGTACAGTTAGGGTAACTAGAGGTCAAATTGAGTATATAACACTTGAGAAGTGAGGGTCTCGTGTCTGTCTGTTTTTGTGTAAACTGCTGAAGGGTAAGTCACCGACCATTTTTCTTAATATGTAGTCTGTACTTTTTGAAGGGGAATCAATTACCTTAACTATTTTAATACATGCTTTTCAAGGGATAGTAGAATTTTAAACAATGTAGACTGTGTTAATGTTATATTTTCAAGGGATAATCGAATTCTAAACAATGTAGATTAGGGCAAATTTATAAATTCCTCAACTCCCTCTTCTCAACCCCCAGGAAGTACTGTAGTTTTAATATAGGCTTAGATTAGTTATTTAGGGCTAGAATACTTAGGGATTCAAATTATTTACACTTTAGTAATAAAATAGTTTAAAATAAGACTCCATTTGTTTATTTCAAATGTATAACTGTACATCCTCATACTACCGCTCGGCTAGATAAACACGCTACCAGATTTTCCAAGTCCCGAAGGTCCTTTAAGCCTAAGAAATCCAGCTGGGTTTATAATATTGGTGAGCAGTCGGTGGTATAGCGTATAAATAATGTTTTATTATTTTTTTCTGATAGGGAAACGGACCCTTGCAAGCTTTCTGGACCGTTTGGAATACAATAAATATTACATTTTGTGATCGTACATTTTATTAGGTTAAAATCAGCACTATAAGATTTAGGTAGAACATAGAATATTTATTATTTATTAGAAATTAAATAAATAAAAAGATATTCATTCTGGATTGGCATTTAAATTAATCAGACCTTGTAAGAGAGAGGGAGATGTGGAAGAAAAAAAATTTGATGTGGCCTATAGTATTGAGCAACCATTTTTTTTCGCTTGTAAAATCTGTGCATGATAGATTAAGAGAGTATACTATTTTTTTTGTCTAGAAAATATGTCTGATAGGAGTAAATAGGATAAATAATAACACAACATTATAGATTGGCAAAACTCATGCTGAAACGTGGGCCTCCAAACGGGATATGTCGAAGTAGCGTATCAATTTATGTTGCTTGAGGTGCAGATAAAATACGGGGGTGTTCACGAATTTGGGTGCTCTCGATAATTAAAGGAAATATTTAGGCACGGAAAATTAGTGTTTTACTTATTACGAGAAGTTAGTTTAAAACATGGCATGGGGATTGAACATTATCAGGATCGTGGATGACGTATGCAAATTGAACTCGTGGCTCGTGGACCGGGGTGACGCCATGGTGGTTGTGACCAAAAATAATTTCTCTGCAAATAATAAGTACGAATAGAATAGCATGAACTAATCACCTTCGTGGAAAATTACTTCCATATAATACTGAAATCCCAATTGTTTAAATGTCTCGGGTTATTAATTACCTCAGGGCAACTCAAGCGATACCAACATACGAAGCTATGAACGAAATGTTGAATTAACTGAGAAAATTTAGGAACGTTATACAGCGAGATAGGAATCCATTACCAGAAAATTTTGCGAACAGATCGTTTCTGCATAGGTTGGGAAAAAAATATATAAATAAATAAATAGTCATGCGAAAAGCAAGCGTAGAATTATGAACTGTGTCACTCCTTAGGTTGGCAATGCAATATGCCAAGTCGAAATCATACCGACTTCGTTTAAATAAGTGAAAAATGACGGTTCGTATATATATATATATATATATATATATAATAATTTACGGGGTAACTACAGGGTATTGTTGAGAAAGAATTTAGCGAAAGGAGTCTCGGGTTCGAGCCCCTGGTGACTAGCATTACAAGATGGCGGCTGGAGTGAAGGCTAGGTTTTGAAAGGTCAGGAAAAACAGTAAAATAAGTTTTCACATACGGTGACTACCAGTTGTTTTTTTTATTAGATTTCTTGTCTGAGAATGGTAAGCCAGGAGTGTTCTAAATTAGCTATAATACAAGTTTATTCCTAGCAGGAATGTTAAGATATGTCGGAGGAATATTTAGTCTGAAATATGTCCCCGTATGCGAGGCTATCTAACGGTTTTTGATAAAGATTCTGAAAATTTTCCAACTTGAATGGGGGAGTTACACTTCAAATAATTCGCTCTACACTATACATGTTACCGAATCATCAGATCAAATATCCAAAATCATAAAGAGTCAACATATTTTTAAACAGATTGATCTGGCAACACGTGTAATGTGTTGGCTAGGATGTCGTCACTAGAAGTCTTGGATTCGAAAACTAAGGGAAAATGTATTCAGTATTCGGTTAATCTCTCCAGAATAACGCAAGGCGATCGGCCCGTACGAGTAGTGTTAAAATTGATTCAAGGTTATTGGAACTTGAACTCGTAAATTATTTTCCATTTTTATACAAGTCAGGAATTTTGGCATTTGTCGGGAGTAAATTGGAAATTTTCCACAACTCGTATAACTAATTTATCTCGGGAAAATATGGAAGTATGGAACTTAGCTTCTTTTACAGATCAAATAAAAAAAATTAATTAAAATAAAATAAAAGTGGCTCATGGAACTCAGCTTCCTTTACAAAAATAAATAATTAACTTAGTATAAAATTTTGTTTTCAAGGGAGTTAATTTAAAGTGTAACTTATAATAGACCTAATTATACTTGGATGGGAAACCTGTAATGGGCACTATATCAGATTAGATCTCGTAACGGTGGATTGAAAATAGATTCTGAAAACTTTCCACAACTGGTACAAGGTATGTCAGCTGATGGTTCGAACTGGGACACATATTTGTCGCATAACGTCCTTGTAATTTAGAAACAAAAAAGAACATAATTGAGGGATGTAGAATTTTAATCTATCTTATCGAATCGGTCGATGAACGTTAATTACCATAAGCGGTGAATTTATTAAAATAATAGTTTGGATACAGGATAGGATAGCATCTAGTTGATGAATTATAATGATTTAAATGATGTTGATTCATAAGACGAGAGATAGATAGTACTGCTGAGGGAACCTTGATGCTGACCATTCTTATAATTCTCTGTCCGAGTAAACGACCTTGCCCGCATTAGACAAAGCATTTAATTAAATAATAATAAAACTTTATGATTGGCAAACTGATATATTCGAAGATGATTAAATAATTACTAGGAATCATAAATATTCTATACCTTAACGATCGCAATGAAATTAATGATAGGAAATACCTAAAGTATATCACATACAGTAACGTTCCTATATATGCTAAAGGAAATATAGGAGCGCGAGAGTCATAAACATTTTTTTTTTGCTAAAAAAAACATTAGGAAACTTAAATAGTCTTTTATATAAGTGTGGTGATAATTACGTCTATTTTAATTCTCACTTCAGAAGGAAATAATAAAAAATAATATCCGAAAAAAAAATGAATAAATACATGGTATTGTCTATTAATCCTAACCCCAAGTGATATGATACTACATAACCAGGGATTATTGAGTTTCTGTTGTGAATTATAAGTTTTATGTTTTATCTATATTATAAAAAAAAATTAAATTTCAACCGACTTTATACATTACTTAGGACCTTTGAGTAATTATTTGAATATCGATATGGTGAATGGTGACTTGCAGTTTCCCCAGAGAGTATTTTATGCAGTAAAGAATTTGGATTAAATCAAGAGTGTCTAGTTGTTTTAGGCATTATCTTTTAATGCGACTACATGCTTAAAACAATATAATTTCGATTTAATGGTGGCAGCATTTTTGTAAAATTGTGAACTGTTTCGATAAATGTTATAATATTATTGATCATTTTATTTTGTTTCATAGCGAGGAAGGTGTTTGAGATGTGATGAAATGACAGGCGCACTGTCGTGGCATAGGACTTTGAAAATATTTCGTGCCAGGTTAAGGCAGGTTTCGTATATTTAAAAAGTAAAGTAGCGGGAAACGGGAAATGATGCTAATTGAGGGAAGGAATAGATCATCTTAATCACTACAATAAATTAAACCCAAAGATTATGAGAACCACAAGTAATTATGAAGCAACTACGAGTAATCTTAACAAACTAAATTAAATAATATTAATAATTAAATAATTAATGAAAAAGTAGTTTGGAAGGTATAAAGGAGCATCAGATTACGAAGACAGGTCATGAGGTAAAAGAGGATGACCGAGACTCAGTGAATAACCAACGGGCAACCTGAGCTATAAAAGTAAACATGATACCTAGTAGGCATAATAATGAAAATAATGATAATAAAAATAATAATGATAATAATCATAATAATAATAATAAGAATAATAATAACCATAATAACTATATTAATAAAAATAAACAATGATAAACATCAGTAATAACAACAACAGTTAACAATCATACTGCATAATAATAATAATAATAATATAATAATAATAATAATAATAATAATAATGATAATAATAATTCACAGAAAATTAATAAATAATAATAATAATAATACTAATACTAGTAATAAATAAAAACTAATTGCAATAACATAATGATAAGCATAAAACGTTATATTAAAGTAATAATTTATAATAGGAGAAATCATTAGATTGAAGGATGTCGGATATTATTGAAGAGAATAAGGTCTAAATGATCGAATACTGAAATACCAGATAGGACTAGCAGTAATCCTGATATAGTATTTTAATAATAATATTAATAATAATAATCCTAGAAGTAAACAAAACGTGAAAGGAGTGACAAAGAAACATCGACGAATAGCCCTCAAGCTGGGCAAGGAGAGCATGCTAGAGACTAGTTATGATATCCACGTGGGATTAATACGATGCAACAAGAAAGATCAAACTGTTAATATTATTAATGAAGATCCTAAAACTTAATAAAGCATATAATAATAATAAACCACGAGAAAAGTAAATAATAATAATAATAATAATGACAATAACTATGTTAATAATATTAAAAATGATAACAGACATCAGTAATAACAATAAACCTTAACGATCATAATAATAAAAATAAAATCAAATTACCAGTATTGATAACGTATAATGATAATAATAAAACACAGTAAATTTATAACTAGCAATAATAATAATAATAATAATAATAATAATAATAATAATAATTCACGGTAAATTAATAAACCACAATAATAATAATGATGATGATGAAATAAGAGCGAACTACCAGAAATAAGACTTATGCTTATGAATAAAATGAAAGATAACGGAAAACCACAATCTCAATTTCAGCAATTAGGACTCATTTAAGTATGAATGGGTTCGGGGATAAGTAGTAGACTAGTTGCGAGAAGATAACGTGAAAGCAGTCCAGATAGAGGCACGTAGTAGGTTAAGCCTATAGCGGAAAACGAATGATAGGTTCAATTAACCAGCAGTTATGCCAATACGGAGGGTAGAAATTATTTTAATATTGCGAGAAATAAGGAGTGACAACAGTTTCAGATTAAGAAGGGAGGATGTGCATTATCCAACTTGGTTTTTAAAAAAAAATGCATTACAAAGAGAACGGAAGAGGGACATGGGAACTTAGGAAAATTTATAAACTTTTTGAAACGCAATGAAGAATAGGACAAGCGTTGAAAGATTTTCCCACAATTACCGAGTGCCAAGCATGCAGAAACGATCAAATTAATTTATTCCCTTACAATCTAGAAGATGAAGTTAGGATACTTACCTAAAATTGGAGTGTCTTAACCGGTCTAGAGGAAAATTATATTACTAAATTTTGGGATTCAAGGGTTACACGAAAATAAGTTAAGGAGTATTACACAACAATTTATACCCTCTGCTGGCGGTGGCTTTCTGCTGAAATGGACTAGTTGAAAAAGGAGTGGAGAACCTAAGGCGCCAAGAATCTCTTTGACCTGTAAGCCTCGTTCCATGTCAGTGGATGCTAGTGACCAGATTGAGGATACACACACGCATGGGACTTGGAAATTTAAGATAGCAATGAACACTAGATCGCCTCGAGACTCTCCATACTTAGGCCCACAAATCTCTCGGAATCATACAAGGATAGATAGGAGAATAGACTGCAACCTAGGTCAATCTGGGCCGAGTGACGTTAGGCAGACACTCCCACTGTAACAACCTAGAAAGCAATCGCGCAAGAAGGAAGGCATACTACTTCGAGGCGGCCTGGCCTACACTAGAGCCACTGGGTAGGGATGCGAACAGCGACCCTTAGGAGGGGATAGCATGAAGATAAGAGAAACAGAGAATCAGGATAGGAAGCAAGGGAGGCATACTACTTCGAGGCGGCCTGGCCTACACTAGAGCCACTGGGTAGGGATGCGAACAGCGACCATTAGGAGGGGATAGCATGAAGATAAGAGAAACAGAGAATCAGGATAGGAAGCAAGGGAGGCATACTACTTCGAGGCGGCCTGGCATACACTAGAGCCACTGGGTAGGGATGCGAACAGCGACCCTTAGGAGGGGATAGCATGAAGATAAGAGAAACAGAGAATCAGGATAGGAAGCAAGGGAGGCATACTACTTCGAGGCGGCCTGGCCTACACTAGAGCCACTGGGTAGGGATGCGAACAGCGACCCTTAGGAGGGGATAGCATGAAGATAAGAGAAACAGAGAATCAGGATAGGAAGCAAGGGAGGCATACTACTTCAAGGCGGCCTGGCCTACGCTAGAGCCACTGGGTAGGGATGCGAACCGCGACCCTTAAGAAATGGTTAGAAAAGTGGAAAGTAAAAACCGCGAGGAAAAAGACGTACGCACAGATAGAATATGGTCCTAACGGGTAGATAACTAATACTAGCAAAATAACACCGGAAACACTAGTGCACTGGAGGGAACAGAAGTAAAATTGGAAAACGCACATACATATGATTGTGCCATCGACAGGTAGAGCCAAGAGGGGCAGATTGACCTAGAATGAAAAGGGAAGGGGACGACATAAAACGACAGGTTAAACACCTATGGTGGTGTATATAAGTTTAAGCACATAAGCAGTCTAAAGTAAATAGAGTCCTAGGATACAAGCAGAACAGATAGGAGTAGTTACGAGTGAAAGAAGAAGTAAGGAAAGAACCTGGAGTAGGGCGTGGGTAAATATTTCAAAGTAAGACGGAAAAATCGAACCCCAATAAATGATGATATATATGTAATGGGAAATCAGGGAAACCCCGGGAGTAAGAAGTAGAAAAAAAGCAGTTTAAATACATGTAGATCAAGAAACAATCAGGGAATTAAGTATACAAAACGTAAAATAAATGTATAAAAGTTCAACAAATCAGCTATGAGGATTTGCCATTTCAAACTAACAGTTAGGTGAGGTAAGAGTGTAAAGTACACCGTATCAGAAGTTAGGGCAGCAGAAGGGAGAATGAGGACAAGGACTCAGGTTAAGTAACATACTGTGACCTTCTAAAATCGAATCAGTAAGGATTAAGAAGTTAAATTAAGTGGATTGATATATTAGTAGTAAGATCAGATGGTCAGGAAAAACTAGACAAATGAATATTGAAAACCGGAATCCTTGTCCAGACACAATTAGCTTAAAAATCGTATCTCAATTCAAGAACAATTAAGACGAGGAAAGGGAGAGTTAAGAAATAGAGGCAGTTATTTCAGAAGTGGGGAAAAGAAAAGAATGCTCTCAAACTCAGGACCCTAAGGATACGATGACAGAAATTCAGGATGCGAGCATTAATTGGTGTTTGTAAGGTCTAATTCGGCTTTGGTCAAGTAGCATTTACATGATAAATACGTGTAGTATATGTCCTTCCGACTGATGTGAAGACGAGCGCACCCAGTCGAACCCAGGACTCTATTATAAAGAAAGGAACTAGATAAAACCCCTAGAATTAGGCAAAAATTTAGGGCTGCTAAATATGGTAAAATCAACCGATCTAATTATGGAAATTATGTGTGTATATATACATCTGAAGTACTGTCAAATTGAAAGTTTTAGGGAAGATAAAAAGATGATTTAGAAACTGATATTTGTTGATGATGGCTATACAAATTGATAGGCATAAGAGCACTCTTTTCGGTTTCCAGTTTAAAATCTAGCAACGCCAAAAGATAAAACAGGGATAAAATTTGTATAGGAACGAGGTTGGCAGTTTAAAGTTTAATGCAAAATACAATTTTGGTGGTTGCACCATTGAGATATGACTAATTAAAAGTAAATTTAGAGGAACTGAACCTAGGAAAATTATAGAAGTAGAGATGTACATGGTTGCTCAAGATTCGGGATTTAGCTAAAAAGGGATACTATTCTTAGTTAAGAAACTAGGATTTGGTTTTGAAACCCCAGAAGGTACTATTCATTCATTTCTAAAAGTCCATATGGAATTTATTAAGAAAAAGGTAGTGCAAACCCATAGTATTTAAACAAATAAAATCAAAAAAAAGAGAGAAAAAACCAACAAAACTAAACAAAAATAAACGGTAAAAGTACACAGCAAACACCCTCAGCACAAGAAGAACGACTACGCACATGATCTAACACTACGAGCATGACTGGGCTGACTAGCACGACTGGGCTAACTAGAAACGACGAAGGATGTTGAGTCACATAGGACATTCCCCACACCACGAAACTTAGTTAGATCAGCTGATACCAAAAAAAAAGGGAGGCAGACAGGGTCTATGCGGGTACGACTTTACTACAATCAGAGGATAGTCATTCAACATGGGAAATGTCCACCAGTCAATACGGTGCGACATGATAGACCAAACAAATACCTTAACCATATCAAACCGAACCTCTGATGGTCCGTGGATCATAGGCTATAGTAATTCCCAACCAGTATTATACAGTAAGAAAATTGGATAACAACGCAGAAATCCTATTAAACCTATCCTCAGGATAATCCATGGTTCCTAAAAGAAATTGCTGGTCTCGAGAACTTCAAAGGACAGACCCAGTATCCGGCATGGCTCTCTCCCGACTGAAGGAAGATATCATCACCGAACGTGGTCCCAGGCATCGGATTCAACCAGGGATGCTGTAAGAGATCAACATGAGCTGCGGATATGCGCGTCGACAAACAAGAACTAAGTGCTCAAGTTTCTCGGTGGACGCGGCTAGAGGAAAAGCCGAGTGTTGTGAAGAAAGTGATAAGCTCTAATTAAAGTTTTAGATTTTTCTTTTTTCAGAATGACAGTGTGGAAAAGAAACAGCATTGAAGAAAACAGAACTATGGAACAGTTTGAAAAAGAAGAAGAAGAGTAGATAAATTGTGTTTTATATATGTTTTCTTGTTTCAGGTTCGGAGTGACAAGCTAATCCATTTTCCAGATGTAATTTGAAAACCAGATAAATGTGGTTTGATGAAGTATTAAAACGTCTATGTCCCATATAGAGGAAGGGAACTGCGGTTAATTCTAAAGAAAAAATGGATTAACTTGAACACGCTAATTTTTATGACTATGTTAAAATTGTTCCTGTTTAAAATTCCTGTTTATGAATACTATATTAGAAAGAGTTAAGTAGCCTTAAGAACAGGAGATTGAGCAAATCTGTAGTATCAAATGTAAACAAAAGCCAGATCAACTATAAAGCTTGTGCGTAGTCTAAGTACACAACTTCAGCGGCCCAAAAAGGGCCTTAAAAGACCCTTTCTTGGGTTTGAGAAGGAGGGAATATGTTATGAATACATAGTCTTTTATATAGATTTTTTATTGTTTTATATATTATTTTAATTATTCAAGCAAAGTCTTTCGAAATAGAGATTAGACATTCAAAGTCTGTTGAAATAGAGTTTAGACATGATATAGTTCAGAGCAAAGTTTTGCTTAAGCTAACTGTAAACATCCCTACATTTAGTTCATTGTAATGTTAGTGAGTACAGTTAGGGTAACTAGAGGTCAAATTGAGTATATAATACTTGAGAAGTGAGGGTCTCGTGTCTGTCTGATGTGTGACAACCAGAGGTGTTGATGGGTGAGTAAGCTACCATTTTTCTTAATATGTATTCTGTACTTTTTGAAGGGGAATCAATTACCTTAACTATTTTAATACATGCTTTTCAAGGGATAGTAGAATTCTAAACAATGTAGACTGTGTTAATGCTATATTTTCAAGGGATAATCGAATTCCAAACGATGTAGATTAGGGTAAATTTATAAATTCCACAACTCCCTCTTCTCAACCCCCAGGAAGTACTGTAGTTTTAATATAGGCTTAGATTAGTTATTTAGGGCTAGAATACTTAGGGATTCTAATTATTTATACTTTAGTAATAAAATAGTTTAAAATAAGTCTCCATTTGTTTATTTCAAATGTATAACTGTACATCCTCATACTACCGCTCGGCTAGATAAACACGCTACCAGATTTTCCAAGTCCCGAAGGTCCTTTAAGCCTAAGAAATCCAGCTGGGTTTATAATAGTTATATTACGGTCTTAGACTTTACGCAAATCCTCAAGGTTAAAACTCAGAAGGGGAGCATCGATACGGTTAGGAGGGATGAAAGGTTGGTTTATTGCTTTTAAGAAACTTCAAACTAAAAAAAAAATAATGATGTAGCCTCCAAAAACATAGCGGGCAGCTAGAGAGATTATTGACCTCGAATAACTTGGAAATGAAGATAGTCATGTAAAAGGCCACGCCCTAAATCTAGTAGGCCTATATCGACTTGCACATGTAGCCTATAGAGATGTGTCAAAATATGTATTTTTATCCAATGAAAATTTTGTATAAAAATTGTAATGGCGACGGAAAAATAAGTCAAATCCACGACTCTCTTAAATATTTAATATAAAATGTTATGTAAGTTATAAATCAAGTAAGCAGGGCGAGTGCTCCCATATAGCCAAGAATAAGTAGGGCGAGTGCCCTGTCTGAAGAACCGATAGTCAAAATGAGTGGAGCGAGTGTTCCCATTAGGAGAACGTACAAAAGAAAGATCCGCGATAAGCATTATTAAAATTGAGTCGTGGTTTTGACCGTTCCTTAGCCAAGTTATAAGAGAAAAGTGTATAATTTACTATTGGGAGAAAAGAAAATTAATAAAATCCTCCTATCACGTCACCTGAAATTAGTTTGATCACTATTTACCTTAAATAGTTCCTTATCTATCACCGGTTAAAATCATAAGATCAGCCCGACCCTAGAGAAAGCAATAAATAAATTCCTGGTACAAAGAGTTCAGACGAACTCTGTCAGCTGTTTGTTACAAGCCGATAAATTAATGCATAACAATCGTTTATATTTTCAATGTTGCAGGTTGTATTAACATTTTTAATGGTATGTCAAAAACTAATTAAATTATAATATTTAATATTAAATTCATTCAAATCAAAGATTTAAATTAAAATAACTGTACTTACAGTATTAAAATAAAGAACCCATGCACCTTGTAATGAACTGTACACTTCACTGAATTGTCCTCCATTCTTAAAATATGTTTAAGCCTTTTCCTCTTTGTTGGGCGTTTTTTGTATTACCGTTTCTTTTAATTTCCAGCGAACATGTACAACACTACTCTCCGACACACCAGTATATTCTGCAGTTAATTTAACTATATCGTTCACTACAGTGCCAGGATTATGCTCCATAAACTTAGAAAATACATTTAACACAGTTTTTTACCACTTTTTAACAATTTCCCTTTGAGCTTCTAATAATTTTGATCACACATTTTATCACCGAGTTAAGTTAACATAAACTACTCGACAGCCGCCATATTTGTAACTGACATTCAACTTCCTCTCAAGAATCGTTCAGTTCCAAACAAATGCGAATTTTTAGTTCGTCTCCGACCTTCGAAGAAATATGTAGGTATAGACTTATTCTGATCAACTATAGTTAACACAAATAGCTTTAAATACGTAATAAATCTAGATATATGAGAATAGGGGATCGTCCTCAAGATTTAATACTAGAAGAAGATTTAGGGACAATTAAACACACTGAACAATATAAGTATTTGGGAATTAAAATTACACATGATGGAAAACAAGAAACAGAGATAAGAAACAGGATCAATATAGGAAAGTATGCTATGTCTGCCCTAAATGGAATAGTATGGGACAAACATATCTTCAAAGAAACAAAAAAAAACTATTTTTAATACAATAATCAGAAGCATTATTACCTATGGAGCTGATGTGTGGGCTTTAAATGCACAAATTAAAAAAAAATTGCTCGCCACTGAAATGGACTACTGGAGACGTGCTGCAAAAATATCCAGGAAGGATAAAATCAGAAATTCATATATAAAAGAAAAAATGCAGGAACAATATTCAATATTAGATTTTATAAAGAAGAAACAATTAAATTGGTACGGACACATTAGAAGAATGGAAGAAGGAAGACTACCTAAGATAATCATGGATTGGGAACCACAGGGAAGGAAAAAGAAGGGTAGACCAACTATTACGTGGATTCAGTGAATCAATGAAGCTAAGAGGGAATGGGAAATGGAAGAAGATATATGGATGAACAGACAGGAATGCAAAAATGTGTTAAAACAAATGTGTAGTTAACTGTGAACATGGGTACCGGAAAATTGTATATTCATTGTAAAAGCCGGAATAATAAAAAATATTAATCGGGTACATGATCTATTTTTTCGCTTCTGCTGAACTGTGCTTTGATCATGAACGAATCGCAGTAACTGCAGCAGTCATGTGCTTCGTGGATTACCCGCCCATTTATTTTCCTGAAGTGTCTTTCTTAGATTGGACAGAAAATAATAAATTTGTATTTTGATGTTATGTGAAAATTTATTACCTGAGGGTTATGGAGTTCAAATATACATAAATGTCAGACGGCTGGATATTGTTAATGATTGTTATGAAACGACAGATTAATTATAAATATAAAGAAGAGGTCATATGTAATCAAAAGTATCTACAGATGACTTCGGATTTTTCACAGAACCTCTTGTTATTCAACTTCATCATATTTTCTTACAATAATTTGTCTTGAGGCAGTCAGAGGGTGCGGATGAACCATCCTCCTATTTTCTTCAGAATGAGTAATCGTTTGGAGTGGATGACAAGCAATCATCCCACTCTTAAGTTATTATACAGCTTTAAAAAAAGGTAGTAGGGACATTAAGAAACCGTGAAATTCACACCAGAACTGTGACTGCAGGATAATAATTAATGTCTACCGCATTTAAAAAGAAAGGAAGTAAACTTTTAGAGGCTTATAAATATTAAATAAATGTCCGTCTTCTTTATTAACCGTTCTGCAATTCCAACATTTCACTTATGTTAAAAAAAGCAAGAATATTATAATAAGCTGTAGATATTTATGAATAAGAGCCTAAGAAGAAAAGTGAACCTATGTAAATTAAATCATCATAAATAATAATAATAATAATAATAATAATAATAATAATAATAATAATAATAATAATAATAATGCTTCATTTTAGCTGGCAGAGTTAAGGCCAAAGGCCTTCTCTTACACTCAACCAGCGAATAGCAGAATTATACAAAAATTACATACATATTACAATTTTAAGATATTATTAAAATACAGATTAAACAAAATACAATGATGATGTAATCTAATACTAGCTAATACTAACAAAAACATAGAATATAATAAAATTAAAATGATATAAAATAAAGTAAGTAGCTTCCTAGATGATTATTTATAGAATGCTCTATATAGTTGTTATGCAGTTGATGTTTTTATTGTGTCAAACTTAAGATACCAGTTAATTTGGATTTAAATAATGATAGCGATTGACAGTCCCTGACATGACTGGGATGCGAGATCCATGCTCTAGTCATAGATATAGTGTAAGATTCAGAGTATAGACATGTCCTGTGCTGTGGTATCAAAAGTAAAGAAGAGTCTTGTGATCTTGTTCCTAAATTGTGATGAGCCGATAAATAATAATATTCTGAATTACAGTATTTAAAAAAAGCCTGAAAGGGAATTCATATACAACTAAATAAATGTAAATTGGAATTGGATAGGGTACAATTTAAGGTGAATGGCTGTGTTAAAAAAAAAACACTATTCCAGACCATTACATAACGATTTAAGGCATACTAAATTTAGAGTTACAGGACGAGAGGAAAATTTAGTAAGAATCCTATAAGGAAACTGCAAGCCAGAATATCCCGGATTCCAGTCCCGAAGAGGTCTAGGGGTCGACTCAGCCTCTAACTAGAATGAGTATCAGACCTACGTTCTGGAGTTAACCCTTATCTTGGTATTGTATCCTGTAAGATACATTTATTTCATTTATTTACCGTAATATTGTTTATAAGACAATACAAGAACAAACGAGTATATCTTACTTAGATGTGTGTCAAATTACATAATAATAACCTAGTTTGACGTGATTTTGTCTTCACTGCGGCCTGAAACATTTAAATAACTGGCAGCAGAAATTACACTCTTTGTCTCAGAAAGAAACATATGTGATTCTGATAGTATTTTTCTCGTGAATTGAAATATGATATCTGTTTTTGTTCATCACGCAAGGTTTCCGAGAGACAGGCATTTATAATTTCATACACTTTAATATTTTCTACATTCGTAACTACACAATATTCGAACATTCGGACTCATCTAGAAGGTAAGAAATGACTATTTTCTGCTATATTTCGACTTTGGTCCATCCTTCCTGATGGTCCAACAATAATCGGCCAGCATGTTAGGACTCCATTTGCCTTCATATCTCTTTTCCATAGCTGAATCCTCCTAATGAAAGTGTCCCACATCCTATTTTCCAACGGACAAATGCACGACAAAACGTTTATTTAAAAGATAATTATTTAAATCCATTAATTGAAATTGAAATAAAAAAACTGTGGGTGATGGAGAAATCCCGAATACATATTTGAAAATACGATAAAAAAAACTGCATATAGTAAAACTATTGGTACTCATGAGACAAAAATCACGTTGAACAGTGTTATTGTTTCGCCAATTTAAGGGTTAAAGGCAGCTGTTACGCAGGACCGACAACTCACTAATGATTTGTGCTGATTTTATAAAAAAAATGGGAGTCATTATATCCTAATCTCCAATATCCTCCTAGAGCCTGTAGTGGGATCACTACTGTGGGGGAAAAAAATTCTTGTGGAATTTCGTCTGGTGTGTGAGACCAATTTCCACCCAGCATCGTGGGAAATTTTGGTAGCAGCGATGAGTAGCTGCTCCAGTTTGAGTAAAACAGCAAGAAAGTGTGAGAATCCTACATTCTGATAGTATGTAACATAGGCCTATTTGTGTTCTACATACAGTATGCGTGTGCAAGGGTATCGGCGTGCTGCGCAATCATGTTATTTTTCTATTCAGTGCCACCAATGACTAGTTCTCCTATTTAAGATCCTATATACCTAGACTCCCAATTACACTGAGCAACAAAAAATAAACTTTTTTTTGTCTCAGAAAGAAAAATATGTGATTCTGATAGTATGTTTTCTCCTGTATTCAAATATGATCTCGGGTTTTCTCCCTCACGCAAGGTTTCCGAGAGACTATATTTTCAAACACTTTAATATTTTCTATATTTGTAACTACACAATATTAATACATTCTGACTCACCTAGAAAGTAAGAAATGACGATTGTTGCTGTATTTCGCCTGTGGAGCTGCCCCCTTCATGGTTCAACAATAATCGGCCAGCATATTAGGATTCTATTTGCCTTGATATCTCTTTACCATAGCTGAAATGTCCACCGCTGTGGTCTCGAGGTAGCGTGCTGCCTCCTTACGCAGCGGGCCCGGGTTCGATCCCCGGTCGGGGAAGTTTTTCTGGCTGAGTTTTTTATTGGGGTTTTTCCTCACCTGTCAGACAAATGTCAGGAAAACTTTAAGGCCCAAACGGTCCCCGAAATCATATGGCCATCATCCTTATCATTATCATCATCATCATCATCATCATCCTTCACCGGTGTGGAAAGCAACGGGAAGCTACCACACCTACAATTCCCTAGTAAAGCTGCAAGAATAGCATGTAAATGCTATGATTGCAGTGAAGGTCCTGCCTTCGGGCAGAATTACTATGGATGGATGGATAGCTGAAATCTCCTGATGAGTGTTCCCCGTTTTATTATACAATGGACAAATTGACGAAATACGTTTATTAAAAAATAATTATTTAAATCCATTAATTGAAATTGAAATAAAAAACTGTAGATGATGGAGAAATTCCGAATACATATTTGAAAATACGATAAATCTGCATTAAGTACAACTATTGGTACTCACGAGACAAAAATAATTTTGACCAGTGTTATTCATCCTCTCGTTTCCAGTATCTATCCTCCAACCATAACTTAAACACAAGATCACAACATAGTCTCTTGCTTAACATACCGCAACATAAGACATCACATCACTCCATGTTATATAGGCCTACTATCTTAACATCTCGCAACTTGAATTCCCTACCACAAGGAATAAGGTGGTGCCGGACATTGGCAGCTTTCAAAAGAAATCTGAATTTATATATGCTCGAATCTCGACTTCATCATTACCCAGTGTAAGGTACATAGGCCTATATTAATTGGTGTTCCTCATATAATTTATCATATTTATATTATAATTATCATTATTACTATTATTATTATTATTATGAGTATTAGTATTGTTATTATTATCATGTTATAAAATGTTGTTAGTACATGAAATTTCCATTTCAACATTTAATACATTTTTAATTCTATAAAATTAGTTTAGTGTATATATATATATATATATATATATATATATATATAGTGTCAAATACGTACTTGTAATTTGTACTGTTTGAATGGAATACACGAACTTATGACCTTATCTCTGCTAGAATAAATAAATAATAATAATAATGACTGTTTAACTCATGCCCCAAATGGGAGTCAATGACCAATCACGTTTCAATGATTTCCGTTTTACAACCAATCAGAGTCGTGTTTCACGAAATATTTATCAGTGTTATAATTACCATATTAAAGAAAGCTCCTCCTTTTTAATATTCTGAACAGGTCTGACCATTATTTTGCAGTGACTGAGCCTGTGAGAAATACGGCTACCAGATTGTATATATAGTGCATGAATGTAAACACATGCCGCATGCGGGAGTTAATATAAAAACATTTGTAGCAATTGATTATACCACAAAAAAAAAAGAAACCACTGTTTGCACTTTCTTAAATGTATTTTTCCCAGGTAACAATCCAGAAAAATATAATTGTCATATTTACATCATACGACATCAGAAATGAATTAATATACAGTTTGATGTGTTTCATTATTTCTCCACTAGAGAGCATTCTTACAATATTGCGTTCCTTTGGCAATAAATAGTATGATCTGGTTGCAGTGATAAACAAAAGAAGCAGATGAAGCGTACCTATCGTTTCTCATTTGTTTTCAAACATCGCCGTTTACTTTAAATATGTAAATATTTTAAAATAACTATAGTTAAATAAGATTTGTGAGTAAACAGCTTCATTTTATTCGTTAAATAGTCCTAACAAATGCCACTCTTGATTTCCGAATTCTCTAGATAAATTCACTCCTCACTTCGTGAGTCGTGAATTTATCGATAATTTGGAAATCACTCGTGGCATTACTTATGATAATTATTATGTAATTTCGACATTTTTTGTATTCTCTCCTGGCACTGGCGTAAGACAGGCCAATTAGCAAGAGAATAGAGAAAGGCCAAATTAGATTTGAGAAAAACATTTGGTGATGACACTGCAAATTGAGGAAAAAGAAATGAAGACGGTTAATAGGCTGCCACTGACTATAGTGCGATTGAGCTGCTTTGTGTTTGCCCCTACGATCCTAGGATATGATGGGGATGACGGTGATGTTGATTATGTGAAGTCCAGGACAATACCGTACATTATTTTTTGTTTTCATTTTTCGGTTGCATATTTCTCATTCTTCCACGACTGGGGTAGCGCCGCTGCCTCGCATGCAGCAGGCCCGGGTTCGAATCCCGGTCGGAATGAGTTCCCGGGTGAGTTTTTTTCGGGTTTTCCTCACCTATTGAAATTCATATAAAAGCACCGTTGAGGTTATGTAGTAAGATGTTAATTATAAAATTGGTACCTGGTAAGTCAGTCGTCCTCAACTAAATTATTAAACTTCATCAAGTTATTTCAATATGGAGGCCTTTCAAAAACAATGTTTCATCTTCTGCATTTTAACTGGTACTGATGGTGTTGTATAGGTTGTATAGCGGATTTATGTCTGCGGGTATGTTCTCATTGAGTAGGTCTTTATTCTTTGTTTCGTTTAGATCTCTATGTCTTCAAGGATGTTGATCTTGTAGTTATTATACTCTCTATGTAGTACTGACATAGAGTTGACTTTTTTTTTCGAATTGTTGACCTGTTTGTAGAATGTGTTTAGCAAAAACTTGATTTTTCTTCATTATTAATAAAATGTTTTAAATGCTCAGAATATCTGGTGCTGAAATTTCTTGTTTTTTGCCTATGTAGAACTTTTCACAACTATTGCACATTAATGTTAAAAGATTCCGGGTTATGTGGCCGTGGTCTATAACTGGAATTTTTGCAGACGTTTCACCCTCAACTGCAGAGGGCATCTTCAGTGGCGAGTGCTTCTAGGAGATGTTACCTTGTCGTAGATTCGGGTGAAACGTCTGGAAGAAATACCAGTTATAGACCACGGCCACATAGCCCGGATTTTAAAATTATGATTACCGGCCGTGAAAGCCTGTATTGCATTTTAGTTTATGAACGCCTTTATTTTACTACTTATTTGTTATTTCTGTTTTGTTGGATTTAATGTAGTAGAGTTTATTATTAGTTTCGAAGGCGATTTTCATGTATTGCCAACAAACTTCAAATAAAAATTTTGCCACAAAACTCAAAGAATAAATTAGACTACAAAACAAGTATACAGTTAAAAACTCATTTTGATCTAAGCAACCAAATAAACATCTAAAATCAACAAAAACACCAAATTAGCATCATTCGTCATAAAAATATAATATACAAACATCCCAAGCATTGAAACAATAGAAATAATAGAACAGAAACTACAAGAAAAAAGACAGAAAGTACACCGAACAACTAAACAAATTGATTAAAACAATCTTAAAACAAAACTACTTTAAGTTCAACAACGAAATACGCACACAGGACGACGGAATACCAATGGGCAGCCCAACATCAGACATAATTTCTGAAATATTCCTACAAAACCTAGAAGACAAACATTTTGAAAAACTAAAAGAGAAATTCAATATCCAATTATTAGTAAGATATATCGATGACCTTCTAATAATATATGAACATGAAATCCACAGAGAAAAAGAAATTGCAAATTAATTAAACAAAATTCACAACAAAATTCAATTCACAGAAGAAACTGAAAATAATAACTCCATGAACTATTTAGACTTAACATTTTCCAAAAATTTCACTAACAATAGTCTAGACGTAAGAATATTCAAAAAACCAACAAACAACACAACAGCTGTACATAAAAAATCAAGTCACCCAATAAAACAGAAAATGAGTATCTTCATCAGCCTAATCAACAGAATGTTAAAGCTACCACTAAACAAAACAAATGATAGAAAATAACTATATTACATAAAATCCCTAGCACATAACAATGGATACAAAGAAGAAATGATCAACAAATTAGTCAGAAAACAAGAAAACAAGAATCAATCTAACCAATATAGCAAAACTAGAAAAAAATGTAACACAAATACAAACAAGTGGATTACACTAACTTATACAGAGAATGAAACTACCAAATTAGCTAATTCGATCAGGAAACAAGATAAAAAAACATTAAAATCACCTTCAAAACTAATAACAAATTCATCAACATTATATACAACAATACAGAAATAACAAATAAGTATGAAAATAAAGGCGTTTATGAACTAAAATGCAATAGTTGTGAAAAGTTCTACATAGTCAAAACAACAAGAAATTTAAGCACCAGATATTCTGAGCATTTAAAACATTTTATTAATAATGAAGAAAAATCATATTTTGCTAAACACATATTACAAACAGGTCATCAATTCGAAAAAAAAATCGATAACTCTGTCAGTACTACAAAGAGAGTATAATAACTACAGGATCAGCATCCTTGAAGACAATAGAGATTCTAAAAGAAACAAAGAATAAAGATATATTCAATGAGAACATACCCGCAGACATAAGTCCGTTATACAACCTATAAAACACCATCAGTACCAGTTAAAATGCAGAAGATGAAACATTGTTTTTGAAAGGCCTCCATATTGGAATAACTTGATGAAGTTTAATAATTTAGTTGAGGACGACTGACTTACCAGGTATCAATTTTATAATTAACATAGTTTCCTCGCCTGTAAGACAAATGTCCGGAAAACTTAAGGCCCAAAGGGCCCCAAACATCATTTGGCTATCATAATCATAATATTCGCCATGTTTAATATGAATGTGTGTGTGTGAATGGTTTGTTTAGAATTGATGTTTTGTTGTCTCGGAGGTGGCCCTGACATTGAGCTGAACATTCATGTGACCCTGACATTGAACTGATCAGTTATTCGGGCGTGCCCTCCATGTCCTTGTGTGATGAAAAAGAAGTACCTATGAGACCTATAGTTAAAATCCTTCTCCCGACAGGTCATGTCACTGTAAGGCCCTGGTGCTTGTACCACCTAAAAATATCTAAAAGGCGAGAGGTTAAACTGCGTTAGTGGAATAGAATATTTCTCATTCAATGGCCGTAGCCAGTTATTAGTGGTCTTCATTAATAAACTTATGTGATATATCTGCATCAGTTTATATAAATGGATTCGCTTGTCTTATTTTGTTGCTTATTTATGATATGTATGCCCAATTGTCACTTCTGGTTCATGTTAACTGGAACCTTTTCGGGAAAGTCTGAAACAAGTGCGTTGCTGTGAGACCGCCGCGCTGCCTTCTGAGATACATAATGGCTTGGGGCGAACTTTGCTGTCAGTTCTCATTATTCTACGTGACGTCCACCAACATTCAATTATAATGTTTAAAGTTTTTAAGCAACTTAACAAAAAATACCAGTAAAACTGTTAATAGTTTTAATTAAATTGCCCAAAATATTTTAAATGCATATTTAAAAACATTAGTCCCATATCTAAAATAAAATATCCAATTTGTGCATAGTGACTGCATAGCCTATTTATTTTAAAAATACAAACCATTTACACGTTTACAATTTGTATACAATATAATGTAGGTGTTTTTATCTACAGCTTACAAAATATTTTGAATAATAATTATGATAATAGTAGTAGTAGTAGTAGTAATAATAATAATAATAATAATAATAATAATAATAATAATAATAATAATAATAATAATAATAATAATAATAATAATAAAACAATAATCATCACAGTCCGTTTACGAATTTAGTCCATTTTTTGACCTATATCGGCCTCAATAGAATTACAATCCAGAAGTATTTCGAATGGACGTCCTGATAACAACAACAGTAATAATAATAATAATAATAATAATAATAATAATAATAATAATTATAATAAAATGATAATAATATAATGATAATAATAATAATAATATAATAATATCATGATAATAATTATTATTATTATAATAGTATCTAACTCACTGTCACTATACTATCGAATCCGAAGGTTCATGCCCGCACGGACATATGCTCTCCTTACATTCCTATCCTGAGCTTATGTTTTCCAATCATCCCCTGTGTAATTTACCTTAAACAGTTCACGGTTAATTTTATTCTCTCAACTCAGTATTGATGATAAGAGTAATAACTAATATCAACAATATTAATAATGATTAATATTAATATTGTTAATGCCAGTAATAATAATAATATTCATGTTGAAGATAATAATAACAATAATGATGACATTAATGATTATAATATTATTTAATATTATAATAATTAATATAATATAATATCCATCTATCCATAGTAATTCTACCCGAGGGTAGGTCTTTCACTGCAATCATAGCATTCTCATGCTATGCTTTCCAGCGTTACTAGGGAATTATAGGTGTGGTAGCTTCCCGTTGCTTTCCACACAATATATAATATAATACAATATCCATCCATAGTAATTCTGCCCGAAGGCAGGTCCTTCACTGCAATCATAGCATTTGCATGCTATGCTTGCAGCTTTACTAGGTAATTGTAGGTGTGGTAGCTTCCCATTGCTTTCCACACCGAATACAATGTAATATAATGTAATGTAATGTAATAATATTAATAATAATAATAATAATAATAATAATTATTATTATTTTTATTAGTATTAGTGTTACTTCTTAGAAGGGACCCTGTTATAATGTGAGAAGAAATTCACCAATCGGGTAGGCCTAGACGGGAATATCAAATAGAGAAAAATTTTTGTCTGCCCTTCTATTGCCTGCGTAAAACATTTGGTAGTGCGCAAGCATGTAAAGCTTGATTTCTTGGGTTCAAATCCCGGTTTATAGAGACATTTTTACGAACACCAAGTCTGAGTACAATCATTTCAATATTACGTTAATAATAATAGGCCTATAAATAATAATAATAATAATAATACTTACTTACTTACTTACTCACTGGCACTATCGAACCCGTAGGTTCATGGCCGCACGGACATAAACTCTCCATACATAATAATAATAATAATAATAATAATAATAATAATAATAATAATAATAATAACAACATAATATAACTTGTAAATAATAATGGTTTACAGCTCTGATCTTGTAACGTGATGTCTTAGACGCGGCTGTCCCGAATTCAATCCTCGGTCGGGACAAGTTTCGTAGGTGAAGTTTTTGTCGGTGTTTTTCCTTACCTCTAAGACAAATGACAGGAAACTCTAAGGTTCTAATTGTCCCTGATCACAGTCAGGCCATCACATCACTATTGTATTCGCCTAGTTTAGTATCATCATCATCATCCGGTATCATGGCAGCTGCCGCAGTCTTCCGGAAACCAAAAGCCATTCCTCTCTGTCCATCCATTGATCTTCCTCCATTCCTCTGATATTCATAGCTGCTAGTTTAGTATCAATGTATGTAAATTTCCGTGTTGTCTTCGAGATGGCCCTGTTGTCGATCTGATCATTCATTCATGGAGGCCTTATGTCCGCGCGGCCATGAACCTACGGGTGCGATAGTGCCAGTGAGTAAGTAAGTAAGTTTAGATGGAGACTTGATGTTTTGTACAAACGTTCACTGCATGATACATAATGATATATTTAAGTTTAATTCTTGTTAGACATTTATTTTATTAGTTATTAAATATTATATTTTTAAAAAGTTGCATATATTATAATTAAATGGGTTCCACAATTTCTTAGTAAAATGCCTGATTTTTTTACAAGATCCCTAAAATATTTAGAAAAACATCATGCAATAGAAATCTTATAATGTGAATACAAAGGGAGAATAAAAATAATGTTTTACCGCATATGTGGTATTACAAAAAAAAAAAATTGCATACATTTTATTTTTCATTTCTTAAAATACTACTACAATCATGAAACACATGCACTACTCTTTTACCCATTGTTTACAGGACATGCAGTAAAAATTTGAATCTCTAGGACAAAATGTGTGAATTTCATTCAATTTTGAATGTAGAAAAATGCAGTGGAAATAAAAGTGTGGGAAAACAAGTTTAAAGATTTGTATGCAGGTGGCATTTAACTGGCGCAGCCTTTTAACTCTGACGTAATGTTGGTACTTAGAAGCGCCATAGGCCTCTGAAACTTTGCCAATATATACATTAGAGTACAGGCTATTTTTAGAACAAAAAACAAAAAATGCCAATTTTGATCTCAAATAGTCAATTTTTCACCCAAGAAATATAAAAATTCTGTATAATACATTGAAGTTGATGGCGAGAGAGTTAAAGATCAATGCTTAATAAATTGGTATAAGCATATCAATATTTTCAACTGGGGAGAAATGACGTTAAGTAAATGAAACATTTGAACATTGATTTTACCTTCTTAACCGGATTTCACTGTTCGTATCTACCTCTCTTTATCACGACATTTTCTGAGGAAAAAAAAAAAAGTTAATATATTTTGGCGCAGCTTGAAGTAAGTCGAGATTGTGGGATGCTACTGCTTCGTACTAACTATTAGGTGTAACTTGTACACTCTATTGTTGTTAGCTTACGCAATACTCGAATTTCGTATTTTGTAATTTTCTCACTCTTAACTGCAAGATATGAATTTTGGTCACCCTTAACTTTGGCCGATGTGTACATTAGAACTAAATTGTCAATTGATTATACCTCGCATTTCATATTTTGAGAGAAAATAAAATGAATTAATTTAAAAACAACTGATTGTTTAGTGGATTCAATTACTTATCTGTGTTACAGGGATAGTAACGAGATTATGTAGTGCACTTCTAACTCCTCAGGAATTTGTGTGTGTGTGTGTGTGTATATGTATGTTTGTATATGTATGTTTGTATATACACTGCCCAAAACAATTAGAGGAACACTTGTAATAAATTGAATAAATAATTGTTTTTTAAAGCTGTGATGCTGAAAGTTGGACAATAGCCTATGTAAATTGAATTATTAATTTTATCATTAGATACAAATTTTAAAGATCCATGGCCTAAATACAGAGAAATTACCTCAAATAACAAATATAGAGAATTTTTTTTATTTTGGAAGGCACTGGCCACTTCTAATTGGTAAGCTTCCTGATGTTGCTATAGTGACGAATGTTGATTATTGCCTTGTTTATTGAAGTCTCTGACAAAATGAGGCATTTAAATGAGTTTGAAGTGTATCATGCACTACATCTTTTACGACAAGGTCAATCTCTGCGACAAATGGCTAGAGAGCTTGGGGTTTCTCCTTCCGTGGTGTCCAGGTTACGCAACAGGCACAGAGAGACGGGTCAGTATTGTAGAAGACGTGGCCAGGGCCGTAAATTTAAAACAAGCCCCCAGGATGACATATATGTTGTTCTTTCTGCTCTTCGACAGCGTACAAAAACTGCAAAAGGCCTGCAGAATGACCTTCATATGGCTTCCGGAATCCGGGTTTCAGACCAAACCATAAGGAACAGATTAAGGAAAGAGAATATTCGTCCAAAAAGGCCCGTTAAAAAACCACGCTTAACAAATGGGCATAAGGCAGCAAGACGTACGTATGCTGAAAACCATGGTGATTGGAACCTGAACCAGTGCTCTTCTCGGACGAATCCAGGTATCGTCTTACACGTTGTGATAGTCGATTGAGGGTGTGGGGACGGCCAGGAGAAAGATTTTCTGCAGTGGCTGTACAGGAAATTGATAGATTCGGAGGAGGTTCCATAATGGTGTGGGCCGGAGTTATGTACAACAATCGTACGGACCTTGTACTTGTTCCCCAGCGACTGAATGCTGTCCGGTATATCGAGCACGTTCTGGAAGAGCATGTAGTACCTGCTGCCATTGGAGTAGGCCCTGGATTTCTGTTTATGCAGGATAATGCCAGGGCACATTCTGCGGCTGTCACCAGGGATTTCCTGAGGAGGAATGAAATTGAGGTAATGGAGTGGCCAGCGGTCAGCCCAGACCTCAACCCTATTGAACACTTGTGGGATCTTCTATGCGGGAAGGTCAGGAACCGACATCAAGCTCCACAAACTCTGCAGCAACTTGGAGATGCTCTGAAGAGGAATGGGAGAATATACCGCAAGAGGAAATCCAGAATCTTATTGGGAGCATGCCACGAAGGTGCCAAAGTGTCATCGAATGTCATGGAGGCCATACACGATACTAACTCTATATAACGAGTGTTTAACTTTGAAAAATAAGCACAAGATTCAATTGCTTACATAGCGGAATTATTTGAAAAGTTAATTGTCAGCGTTTTTAATTTGTTTTTACTGACATGAGCAGTAAATAAATAAATAAATAACCACAAATAATGTACTTTATTAATTTCATGTTTGTACCTTTATCCAATGAAAAAATATTTGCATACTTCATAGTGTTCCTCTAATTGTTTTGAGCAGTGTATATATCATACTATATATATATATCATGCCGAAACGTCGGAATCAGTGGCCAAAAGCCGAACTTGAATCCAAGACACGGAAAACCCAAGAAAACTTTCTTATTATATATATATATATCTTGTCATATTAAGCTTGCATTGCTGAATGTCAAAAAGGTTTGATTATAACATCGAAAAGGGTCACTGCTATAAAGTAAACATATTCTCTTTAATTTGCTTACTTGTTATAGTAGCTACTAGGTCGCAGTGGAGACCGAGTTCCCGCTACATCTGGTAATAAAAGAGAATATGTATAAGAAAAATAAATGTTTGTTCTGGATTCGCCTGGTAGCGTAAGTGGTAGCGCACTTAGATATAAACTCAGAGGTCCGGGTTCAAATCCCGTCCAGGCATTTATTTTTCTTATCTTGTCATATATAGTTTATATATGTTTTGTTTCAAATCTGTGAATTATTTAACCTGCCATTTTTCTTAGCGAGACAGGTCCAACGGCTTTTAGTTTTGCTCTGAAGAATGCTCGTAGTTTCCTCATTCTGCAATTCTGTTAATCGTGATCGGAAATAAAAAAACAGGAACCTCATGTCGCGTTGCGAGACCACAAAGGCAGAAAATATGTAATTAAACAAAATAATAACTAATTATAACCGATTTATTTAATCAAATATCATTTTCTTCACAAAATTATTATTATAATTATATATTATTATTGTTATTATTATTTAAAATGATCCCACTACAGACCTCAGGAGGCTCTTGGGGTAGTAGGAGGTTAAGAATCTCACTTTTTCTGAACAATCGGCACCTGATGTCAGCCGGGTTGTCAGCCCTGCGTGACGGCCGTCATTACCCCCAGAAAAGCGCCTGGTACTCATTTCAGTTAGAGGCTGAGTCTACCCCAGGGCCATAGTGCAGCCAGAGGGTTTGGATCAGTTTAATAATCCTGACCCCAATGGGACTCGAACCCTCGACCTTCCGGCTTGTAGCGCAGTGCCGTAACCATTACACTAAGTCGTGCCCATTATTATTGTTATTATTATTATTATTCGTACAAACTCTATATATATATATATATATATATATATATATATATATATATATTGATCTTTATGAGCTAATTTTGATTAGGATGTGCTTGCCGTTTAATTGAACTTACAGCTAATATTACATCCTCTGATGTTTAGGAGAAAGAATATCGTACTAGCATCGCATAGCTATCGAATTCATTGGTGGACAATACCATATAATTATTTCATTGCATAGAGTATATGAAATGGCAGTCTACTTCGTGAGGATAACTCAGTAGATGCTAGATTTGAATAATGACGAAATACAGTTAAGAGAATTGAAGTTCATTCCGAAGGATTGCGTCACTCTATCCACGCGTGCCTTGTTATGGCGTTTGGTTCTGAGCGACAGTAACCGATTCAATCCGGGTAATGGAGATATAGTGCCAGATATTTATTTATTTACATTTTTATTGTTAACCCTTTTTCCTGTAGCCTAATAGAAAAGTTGCATTTTATTCTGGAAGAAAGAAATGAGTTATTTTTTATTATCAGGAACACATTAAAAGAGACGTGGCATTTCACGGCACACACAGCATCTTTATGAGGATACTTTTACATTTATTCTAAGTCTGATATACTGAAGACCCGCCGGATGTAAGTCGCAACATCAGTTGCTGTCTACATTTTTCATCCTAAAAGACAAGAAAATAGTAGGTATAAAAAGGTAATGAATCGCTTATTTAAAAGCGTTGATGTTTATATGAAGATAATATTTTTTGTGGACAACCCTGAGCTTGGAAGGCCCGCGGAATGACACTAATGGTCATCAGAACTGCGGGGAGTCCCCGAGAGCTGGGGTGTGCTATTGTCGTGAAGCGGTATTTGAGCGTCAACTCTTCTCATAGTTACCTCCCGCAGTGTTTGACAGGTCAGCCGAAATTCAAGACCCCGCGTGTGTTGTTAACTGAATCGACGGGGTGTTCACCTGGGGAATGAAAGAAAGAAAGAAAAAAGTGAGGAGGGGAAATCTTCAACCCTCTTCTCTTAGAAAACGAAACATTCTATTGCAGTTGCCATTGCCGTGACATATTTATTAATTTAGTTTGAACCCCTCTTTTAATAAAGTTGAAATAGATTTTTGGGACATATTGTAATAATAAATGCTAGGAAAACGTTACGTGAATGACTGTTGGAGAGGTTAAGGATGACTATGGATTTCCATTCTGCCGCAAATGCAATAGCTGTGGGAACTGGCAATACTGTATAATCCAGCGTTGCCACCTGTTTCTACCTATCCTTTACACATGGATCACATTTCAAAAGCTGCTTGAAGTATGGAAGTCAAAACACTTTGTGGAGGGAAATCTCCTTTTTGAAGACTCTTGAGTACGTGTCTCGAATTGAAGTGAATGTTGTTATCATGATTAGTTGATCAGATTCACCAGTGATAGTTGCTCTTTCAGATTAAGAGTCATAAACCCCCAGCTCCTGAAGAGCATTGGCATCTTATACTGTAACTATATTTCCTGTCAATCTCTGTCATCTTAATCTATGAATGTATTAAATTAAATAAATAAAATGTATGGTTAAAATGACAGTTCCAACTCTAATACAGTAACAATATAGTTATGTTTCTTTTGAATAGATATTATCAACTGCAAAACTTTTTCATTCTAGTCATACAATTCTAGAATCTGACTTCCCTACTTTTTTTTAACGAAGAAAATAAATGTTTCTCATTTTTTTCTTTTTCCGTAATAGAAATTTTCCTTAACACAAATGTTTCTCTTCAACTAAACAATTTGTCATATACAGTAAAACTTGTTTAATCCATAACGTGAATAATGCGGAAATCTGTCCAATGTGAACAAATGTATTGGTCCCGACAAAATAATGTAATTTTACGTGTATTTATTTTGTATAAAACGGAATCTGTCCAAAGCGGAAACGGAAGGATATTTCTACACAATTAAAATAACAAATGTTTATAAGGTCGAAATATTGAAATCCTGTTAGGACAAATAACAATAAGTGATTATTCCTGCCGCAGGGTGAAGTAGAGGATCTACCTGTATCTGACATTTTCTTTCGGCCTCACTTCACACCCGTTTTGCGAAATATAGGTTCGTTTAACAAATATTTGTGTGTGACATCTGTCTTACAAATAACCAGTGCACTGTAAAGTCTTAAATTAATGTATATATCTTTCAGAGGCAGCGTTCTAAATTTACGGAAGAAAGATGGCTAAATCGTATGTATAATTGTCATTCAACGAAAAAAGTGAAAGTGATTGAAGATAAAGAAAAAAACAAACACTCAGTACGCGAAATAATGACTAAATTTAAATGTGTAAGAATCCATGTTTATGAGATTTTAAAATACAAAGAAAAAATGAATGAATGGATGCAAGGAAATGGTCAAATGAAGAGGAGAGAAAAAATCGAGAAATCAACAAAGTAGTGTGGGAGTGTTTTACAAGACCTCGATAAAAAATCTCCAAATTTCCGGACCGATGCTCCAAAGTCAAGCTCTAGCTGTTGTTATATCCCTAGGGAATAACGATTTCAAGGCATCTTCAGGTTGGCTGAACAGTTTCAGAAGACGACATAATGTAGTGTGGAATGAAATTTACGGGGAATCAAAGGATGTGGATGAAAATATAGTTAGTGGAAACCGAAACTGCATACTTTAATTTCAGGATACGCGCCTAAGAGATATTTTTAACGCTGACGAAACGAGACTGTTTTTTCGCGCATCACCGTCAAAGTAGCTCATACGTACTATATTTCACTTTCCAACGGCAACGGATCTGTATATACGTAAAAAGACATACGGTACTCAATAATATAAGATTTGTTAATAAGTTTTTTTATAATGCGGAATGTTGTCTATCGTGGAAAGAAAAACTGGTCTCATGCGATTCCGCTTTGAACAAGTTTTACTGTATATATATATATATATATATATATATTGTAGATATTAATGACACTAAATACTTTATAATATATTAACTCATTTCTCTAATTGTTTCTGTATTATTTCTCTTTTTTATAGATAAAACAATTACGTAGAATTTTCGACATTTAACAGTCAAGTATTCTTTGGTCTAAGACGTCTCCTCCTCCCATTCGTTTCCTATTTATGCATTAATATTAGTATCCTTCTCCACTCCAATCTTCGTATACTGGGTTCCCACAAATGCTCTTTCGGGTTTCGAATACGTGTAACTTACAAATATAAAACTAGTACTAATGGAAAGAGAAGCTCAAAACGTTTTGGTTACAGTACCTTACAGATGTACAATGGTTGATTTTAGAGGACTACGTGTAAAAGATTCACGAATACGGTCTACAGTTGCCTCACTTACAGCCGGTCGTCCGGAAGATTTCCTCCTACAGATGCACCCTCTTGTCGTAAAATCAGAGTACCAATTATGAATTAAAGGACCACTGGGTGGATCTTCACCAAATCATGTTCGAAAATGTCGTTGAACAACAATTAGAGATTGATGAACGTGATAATCGAGAACACAGAACGTTCGCGTATCGTCTATACCAACTATTTTCTCACTTTCAACAGTACGCAATGTTGCATGTAATTAATTATACGTCATTGTTGCCAACTGCGATACTATAACCAAAACGTTTTGAGTATCTGTTTCCATTAGTACTAGTTTCGTGTTTGTAAGTTTATTTAAACCCAAGTTACACGTGTTTGAAAACCCAAAGAGCATTTTTGTGAACCCTGTCTTAATTTTTTACAATACTGCAATGCCTCGTCTTGTTTTAGTCCCATTATTCTTCTTACCTCTGAATTATTTATTCTTTCCATTCTCGATTTTCTGTATGTTGATGTTTCAATATTTCTCATCTTTTAATTATGTTATTCATTCATTGTACAATTTTCTGCGTAAATGCTGTGAAGGTATATATATAGTCAAAATTGAGCCCCGCGGGCAGCATGCGGCTCTCGAAGACATCTAAGATGAATCGCGAAATTCTTGTTTATTGTAATGCGATTGACGTTATTTTCCCATTAAAACATGTTATTTAAAATAATTTAAAAAGCCGTCATAACATTTATTTTACTTCATAGCATAATATATGAAACTGTTAAGCATTATATTAGTCTTTGTACACCTTAAAATAAATTTTAGTTTTATCGATTCTGCACTGAGATGAAAACGTTCATCTACAGAACAACCCCTAGTAGCGAGAGAAAGTGTGACACAATGGCATGACTAAGGACAATGTTAACGAAATGACTTCTTCTTCCTCTATCCCTCTTCAGTGCGATTGTGTTTTGGAAGTCACCTTGGATAGGTATGCTACTTGTAAAATAATTATAAATTTTTCTTTTATAAGTGTTAACTAAAGTGTACTTCTTGATAACAATTTTTGTAGGAGAGTATCTTTTGTTTTCCATCTGGGGCCCTCCACCTGATTATATATATCCATCTAAAGTAATTCTGCCCGAGGGCAGGTCTTTTACTGCAATCATAGCATTTTCATGCTAAGCTTTGCAGCTTTACTAAGGACTTGTAGGTGTGGTAGCTTCTCGTTACTTTCCACACCGGTGAAGGATGATAATGATAAGGATGATTGTGATGACCGGATGATTTTCGGGGACCGTTGGGCTCTAAGCGTCCTGATATTTGTGTTACAGGTGAGGAAAAACTCCGAAAAAACCTCACCCAGGAGCCTGTCCCGACCGGGAATCGAACCCGGCCCGCTGCGTGACAAGGCAGCACGCTACCTCGAGACCACAGTCGTGGGCTATATATATATATATATATAGCCTATATATATACTCGTAAGGAATGGCTGATATTTTTACCAGATAGAACTACATAAATAACTTCACTTGTGTAGTAATCTTACTTTATTTTATTTACAATAATTGTTCTTTAGAATTATTCTTCTGACAGTTCTTGGCGCTTCACAGTTCACTCGTGTCTTATTCTATCGTTCATTGAAACGTTTAAATTCTTACCAGCATTTTAGTGTGTCGCCTCCCAATTCCCCACGGACATCACGCACCAACTACCGCTTCGCTACTTATTTTTTTTTACTCTTCGCTCGCGACTTCTAAATCATAACTGCAAGTTGTATGCATGCCCACTTCTAACTCATAGCTGCATCTATAATTGCCGCTGCGGTCTCTAAAATTGCCGTTGCGGTCTCCATTCCCGTTTATATGGCCAATGAATGAACGCCATAATATCCAAAAAGCCCGAGAAATGCGTCTGAACTCTCTAGAAACTCAACCAAGACGTTTATGGAAGGCGAACTATGGGCGCCGTCTGCTCCCATCTTGCCAGAAGCTCCGCCTCAGACACACCGGATACCGTACCTCGCCGGGACCGCCTGTTGCCCCCCAACTCTCGAAAGGCTCTCCTCCTAGTCGCAGTCTACGCATCTCTAGAAGCGTCCAGAAACTTATCACAGGCCTATCTCTGTTGCCTCATTTATATTCATATATAGTCAACCACTGTGGTCTCGAGGTAGCGTGCTGCCTTGTCACGCAGCGGGCCCGGGTTCGATCCCCGGTCGGGGCAGTTTTTCTGGGTGAGGTTTTTATCGGGATTTTCCTCACCTGTAAGACAAATGTCAGGAAAACTTTAAGGCCCAAACGATCCCCGAAATCATATTGCCATCATCATCATCCTTATCATTATCATCATCATCATCCTTCACCGGTGTGGAAATCGACGGGAAGCTACCACACCTACAATTCCCTAGTAAAACTACAAGCATAGCATGGTTGCAGTGAAGGACCTGCCTTCGGGCAGAATTACTATGGATGGATATATATATATATATATATATATATAAAGTAGTACAATTCTAAAAAAAATAGATGTAAATTTATATTTACATTACTAAATTGAAATTACTTTATTATTTACAGAGTGGAGAATCCAGATCGTCTCTACAATGAAGATAATCTCAAGGAAAATGGGAGCGAGGAAAGGTAAAATTAATGCTTATATGTTATTGTTCTTGTAAAGCAATTATAATATATTTAATTAATGTATTGAAATCATCGTTATTTGGCTGCGAGTAGAAAACCATACCTAGAAATAATATGCTCATATATTTTATTTCAGGTATTTTAATAATGCTATGCTTTTATCATTAATATAGATAATAACACTTGTGTTGAAAATATAGTAAATTGAAATTAATTTATGATCTTTAAGAATAATTTTAGTAGATTTTATTCGAAAAATATTACGTTATATCGAGAAGATAAATACGGTCGTTATTTTAGCCTTGAAATGTGTGTTCATTGCCCTTCAATCACTGTATTTAAACACATAAACGGTTGGTCAACTAGAAAAAATAATTATTTTTAAATTTTAGAATGCTATTTGTCAAATTCCGTTTGTGAGGCACATAAAAATGAGAAGAAAAAAAAACAAAAATAGAGGAATATTATTTAAGAAAGTCATATTTTACATGAAGACAATATTTAAAACATGAGAACAAATAGGTAAAAGTGTAATAATATGGGTATTAAAAAATTGTGCAATTTAGAATATTTTTGTCAGTTATGGTTACCATGGTTGCCTCTGGTTCCTTTGTTCCCAGATTTAAACCGAGTCGGAGTCGATGGATTTTTTCAGGGTGTAAAAATCATTGTAATGACTTCGTTCGGACGAGAATAAAGATTTGGCAGATTAGTGGAACATTAAAAAACAGATTTGAAGTAAGACACCTCTGAATAAAATTTGTCTGCCCTTTCACCCATTTATATGAATTAGGACATTAATGACTTGATTTGTTAATGAGCGTAATTAAACTATCTACTTACCTTTACCCATTTCTTTACAATCTCTTTGGTAAGGAAGCCATAAACACTGAAATTAATAGTATACTTCGCTAATTAAAACATAAAACTCCTTCACTTTTGACACCTTGTATGATTAGATATTTCATACTGGATCAGAACTTATAATAAACCAGACAATGAACAATTTCATCATATAAATATACAGTGAAGATAATTTGTTCTGGAGAAATGGCTCTTCAAATTTAATGAAATAATCAATTATAGTACCAATCTATAAGGAGATAAATTTGATTGCAAGAACTGTAGGGACATTTAGTTACTTTAAGCTTCGGTACAAAATTTAAACAAATATATTGGTATCCATATATAGACATTGTAGGTGGTCATTAATATGGATCTAGAGGAAACAGGTCTACAACAGATTAGATTTTTAGTATGACATATGAGTCATATTCTAGAAAAGAAATGGGAATACCATGGCTCTGTGCATCAATTAAGTGTGAACTTGAAAAAGGCATACGATTCAATTAAGGAGAAGGAATTGTACAGTATTCTGCTACTAAAAAGATGAACTTAATTGAATGCGATTAAATGACACAAAGTGTAGGGTTCGAGTAAGCAAACTGTTTTCAGATAGTTTTGAAATTTACTGTGTTAATCAATTTTGTATTAGACGAAGCAATAAAATATTCAGATGAAAAAGAGGAACAATAATTATAAAAAAGTGCGATAAAGAAAATAAACATAAGTTGAGTAAGTGGAAACATGTCCTATTATGCATTATAATGACATTTGTTATCCAAACTTTCCTAAAAATGTGAAACTGAAAATATATATAACGGTTGTTCTGCCAGTTATTGTTATATGGACACGAAAATTGGTTTCTTGCTTTAATAGAGCAGGAAAGATCACTTGCATTGAGATTAATTTGGGGGGGGGGCAAGGATAGGTGGTCATACTAGTGAAAACTTCATAACAATAATCTACATGACCTTTATGGGGAATCAGATGACTTAAGATTACTTAAGTAACGTAGATAGTGATGGAAACGAATGGGGAATGAAAAGGTGTCATTGCAACATCTTGTAAGAAAACCACAAGGAAAGTGCACAGTAGGTAGGCCAAGGATTAAGTGAGAGAATAATTGTAACCATATTTTATCGAAATGAATTAAAGAGGAAATGATTGGAAATTATTAGCTCAAAATAGAGATGTACGGAGAGATTGTGTCCGCGCGTTCATGAATCTCCGTTTTGATTGTTGCAGTGAGTTACTTATTTTCAGAAGATCTTTTTAAATACAATTTCAATCTGCTTGAACTTCTATTAAGAATGGAAGATAGCAGGATATCAAGTGTATCCAGTATTTCTTTGCAGATCCATTACACACACACACACACACACACACACACACACACACACACACACATATATATATATATATATATATATATATATATATATAATTGCTAAAACTACTTATATGGAGTAGATAAACTAATAGAAACACCATCCAAATCTTAACGATTTATGGTGTTGAAAACAGCTGAATTTCTTATTCGAATTGATTCATAAAACTTATGGATGTAATGTATAGCCATCTTGTACCATTGATGGTGGATAATTTTCTGTATATATTTAATAGGGGAAGGAGGTTGAAATTTTGTCCTTACTCTGGTTTCTTATTCACACCAGATTGAGCTGACCATGGTAGACATCTGACTTCTCCTTCAAAGTAATATAATGTACTGTTAAAAACTATAAATAGTTGCCTTGTAGGTCCGTCTCCTTAACTTAAGTTCTTTTAAAACTCTGTAGGCCTTTCGGGACTAGTCCCATCATCAGCAGTATGCATTAGGTCCGTTCTTGTTGACCCTTGTTGAAGCACTGGCTTGGTTGTGAGAATTTTGTACAGAGGATTGTGTGGATAAGGTGTGTATTCATTGAGAATCAGGTTGTTGTTAATTTCTCTTAGGATTGCGATTTCCTCCAGTATATTTATTCTCGTTGGAATGTTTTCTCTAGATTAGATTTATTTAGCCTGGTGGAGTTAAGGCCATGTGGCCTTCTCTTCCACTCACCAGGACAAACATATATATCAGAATATAACAATCTTAATTAACTCTAATATTAATCACTAAGTAAAAATTTGATCAAAAGATAATATCTAATATACGTATTATGATCTATAATACAACCAGTTAATATTAGTTAAAATTAAGACTAAAACTAATAATAAAATGTATACAAGCAAGGCATATTAAATTGTCCCTGTCTAGTGTATATAAAAAACAGGAAAATAATGAGATATAGAAAACAAATTTTACGATTATACAATATTTAAAAACAAAACAAATAAAAATATTTGTTATTCTTAATATTATTTTCATAAATAATTAAGTATATTAATATTGCTAAAAGAATACTATCAATGAGGTGTATAAGTTAGTTTGTTATTAAATAATTCTTTAGTTTATTTTTGAAGGATGTTATAGTTTGACAGTCTCTGACATAGGGCGGAAGGGAATTCCATGTTTTGGTAAGTGACACCGTAAAAGATAATGAATAATATACAGTGTGATGAGGCGGGATATAAAGGACAATGTGCTGATGGGATCGAGTGTCAAGATTATGTGTGTCGGATAGTCTGATGAATTGGCGTGATAAATAATTAGGCGATGATGTGTGAAGTATTTTATAGAGAAGGGATAGGGAATGGACAGTTCTACGATCTCTTAGACGAAGCCACGATAATTGTTCCAGGGACGTGTGTAACATGGTCAAATTTGCGAATACCACAAATAAAACGTGCGCAAGAATTATGAACACGTTGAAGTCTTTGAGTGGAAATAATATTTAAGTCTGTAAAAAGAGTGTCACAATAATCAAAATGGGGCATTGCAAGTGTTTCTACTAACATTTTCCTAAGGGCGAATGGCAAACAATTTCGTACACGATTTAATGAATGTATTATTGAGAAGACTGTTTTGCATGTATGGTTTATTTGTGTATTCCAATTTAAGTTTTTGTCAATAAATACTCCTAGAATTTTTACAGTCTCACTATAAGGGATTTGAACCCCATTTAGTGACACATGCGAAACTGTGTTTAGGTTTAATTATAGATAATAGTCTCTGGTGACCCATAATTATTGATTGTGACTTTCTAGGATTTAATTGCAGTCCATATTTAACTGTCCAAGTCATTAGTGAGTCATGATCGTCGTTAATTTTGGCAAGAGTGTCATTTAGTGAATATTTGTCTGTGTGGATGTAGATTTGCATGTCGTCTGCAAATAAATTATGTTTGCAATGCTTTAGGGAGTTAGATATGTCATTTATATAGATTGAAAAAATGCAAAGGTCCAAGTACCGAAGCCTGTGGAACCCCAGCTTTACGGAAGGACCAAGAAGAACATAATGTATGATTTCCGACAACAGATTGCTGGCGCTCATGAAGGTAGGAATTGAACCATTTCGTGGCACTATCAGAGAGTAAGAGGTTTTTAAGTTTATGCAACAATAAGTCCAAGTCTACCGTGTCGAATGCTTTACTAAAGTCCAGTAATGTAAGAATGGTAAGTTTTCGATTAGCAGCAGCTTCGCGTATGTCTTCGCAAATATTTAGTAGAGCAGTATTTGTATTTGTGTCCTGTCCTGAAGCCTGACTGAAATTGGTCTAGCAGGTTGTGTTCATTTAGGTAGTCAGTCAGTTGTTTATGGACTAATCGTTCCAGAGCTTTTGAAAGGGTAGGTAAAATTCTAATGGGTCGAAAGTCGTTCGGGGTTGAGGGGCGTTTTTAACTTTAGGCAGTGGGCGTACGAGGGCTTGTTTCCACAATGAGGGGAAATGTAGAAGTTTGTAGTGAGGAGTTAAAAATATGAGTTATAGTAGGTAGTATAGCTTCGATTATTTTATTCAGTAATGTAATATTTATACGGTCAGTTCCTTCTGCTTTGGTTTTTATTCGCATGATGGCTTTCTTTACGTCGTAATCTGTAACATATGAGAAGTGGAAATGTTCTCTGTCGGGTTGATTTGTCAGTGATAATTCAGTTATTGTTTGTTCTTTATCCTTTGGAGTAGTAGTTATACCTGTGAAGTGATTATTGAGTGTGTCCAGGGAAACAGGTAATTTGTCTACCTCTGTGTCTTTTCTCCCAATTCCCATTCTATTCAAGTCTTTCCAGATTTCTGAAGTATTGGTATCTGTTAGGTTGTATAAATGTCTAAGTTTGGCGTTTCTTATAGCTTGATTTGTCTTGTTACGTAACTGTTTATATTGGGTGAGATTTGTGTCTGTTTTGTCGAGTCTATATTTCTTATATGCTGCGCCTCTATCATTCATCAAGTTACGAATTGAAAGAGTCATCCAGGGTGCAGGGCGTCGTTTCACGAGTTTAATCTCTATGTACTATTGTGAGGGTGTTATCGATGTTATGCATGTGGTGTCCAGCCTGAATTACATGTTTTGCGTAACTTGATTTTCCTCCATTGTACATGAAATCTCTGAAATGTTCCTTGAATCTAATGTTGAAGCTTCTGTTAGTTTTCCCAATTTTCGGACAAACTGCAGCGTGTCCATAATATGTGTATCAGATTCATATTTAATGTTCGAAAATACGATCACATTTCTCCATTATTCCACGAATTGGCATGGCTACATCTAAAAGAGAGAAGAAAATCGCACTGTCTAATTCTCCTATTTAAGATCCTACATACCTCGATTCCCAATTATTTATCATCCCGTTTCCAGTATCTATCCTCAAACCATAACTTAACACAAGATCACAACATAGTCTCTTACTTAATATACCGCAACATAGGACATCACATCACTCCATGTCATATACCATCTCTACTTCTCGCAACTGGAATTCCCTACCATAAGAAATAAGGGGCTGCCGGACATTGGCATCTTTTAAAAGAAATCTAAATGTATATTTGCTCTAAACTCGACTTCAATATTATCCACTGTAAGAGATATATATTAATTGGTGTTTCCCGTATAATGTATCATATTTATATTATTATTATTATTATTATTATTATTATTATTATTATTATTATTATTATTATTATCGTATCATTATTATTATTACCCTATAAAATGTTGTTTGTACATGACATTTACATTGCTACATTTATTGTATCTTAACTGTTTATAATTAGTATAGTGTATATCTATATTTGTCGAATATTTATTTGTATTTGTGTTGGTTGAGTGGAAGAGAGGGCCTTATGGCCTTAACTCTGCCAGAATAAATAAAGTATTATTATTATTATTATTATTATTATTAATTTATTGCAGTCTGTACATGTTAATTTGTAGATGCTTTTATAGTTGAATTCATCTATTTCTTCGATGTTGTTGTTTATTAAATTGTTTAATTTGTTATCAGTTCTGTAGGATATATTAATATTCTTATCGAGCTTTTTAGTGAGTTGGCCAATTTTAATGTTTCTTTACCAGTGTACGGGAGAGTTATCCATTTCTTGTTATTGTCATTGGATTCTATTTCAAGTTTGGTTATGTGGGTATTGTTGTTTTTTCATTTTTGTTTGTTTAGGATTTTATTTATCATTTGTTTGTTGTAGCCGTTAATTTTTGCCATGTGTTTGATGTGATTTAATTTCTTATTATAATTGTCTTTATTTAGAGGGAGTTTTAACATCCTATTTATTAGACTTTTGAATGTACTTATTTTATGTTGAAACGGATGTCTCGATTTATTGTTTATGGCTAGTGTGTTGCTTGTCGGTTTTCGATAAATGAATTTTACTAGTATCGATTCCCCTTCAAGCTCCGTAAAACCAGTCTTTAACACAGCCAGCAATGTGAATAGAGGGAATGTCATCTTGAAATATAGGATTGCAAGAGGGGAACAATACTTTTACCATTGAGCGCACATGGTTCTCTAGAATGCTATCATCGACCTTAGCAGTGTCTGCCATTCACTCTGATAGTATGACCTACAGATTACAAGGATATTGTTGCTGAAATCATCATTGATCCTTCATCATGTTTAACTCCGAAGATTGAGCAGAATAATATGTATAATGTTTATTTAATTCTGCAATCACTTTATCTGCAGTAGCTTTATGAAAATTTGACACAATCCCTTTCAGAACTCTCCTGTAACATTCATTCACTTGTGTGTTGCGAGTACTGTTGATTTTTAAACAAGTATGCAGACATATCTTTAGAACTGTGCTCCTTGAAACCTCTAACAATTTGGTTGTTTCAGTCGCTGTAGGTTCAACTAACCGAGCACTAAAATTTACCTTTTCTTGGTAGTCAGTCAGGTCAGACATCGTAAGCCTTGTTGCAGAAATGCTGTACAGTTAAGTAGGTACATCTGAAAGAAAAGAGCGAATTTCTAACAAGACCACGCTCATGAAAATAAATGTACCAGAAAAATTAATGTTTCTATTATTTTAGCTACTCAAGTATGTGAACACCTTAGCCTTGGCTGTGCATGATGAGCGTTAGGAGTATGGAAAGACTAGGCCTATATTAGTTTACTATAAGCCATTTTAAAATAAATAAATAAATCATTAAATATAGTCGTAAATAAAACAGTGGATGGAGAAGAGAGAGAGAGAGAGAGAGAGAGAGAGAGAGAGAGAGAGAGAGAGAGAGAGAGAGAGAGAGAGAGAGAGAGAGAGACTTTGACTTTAATTCTGAATAAAACGAACAATTTTTCGTACTTTTAAGAATATGAGACTTTCATGTCTACGTCAAAACTATTCATATTTAAACCCAAATTTGTAAGGGGTTAAACATGGCGACGCGACGACGAAGAATAAGAAGAAGAAAATGAAGTAAAATTCAATTTGTAGATTCTGTTATGATATTTAATAATACAGATATGTTCGTGCAGATATAACATGAATACAAAATTAATGTGGAAATGTTTACATCTGAAGTTAACAATTTGAATAGAGATAATATATTCGGTAGCCTGATAGAGCTATATAAATAGAAAATGACGATTCGGGCAGGTTCGTGGTCCCCATGTCGTGCACCACGTGTGGTTTTCAAGAGATCACGTTATGATTGATAGTGTAATTGCGTGTTTTGTTTGGTTCGCACCAAAATAGCAACGAGGTTGTGGCCTCCCACACCAACATTTGGCGATTCCTGCAGTTTGTTTTGGTGTATGGGATCATGACCATCTCTCAACGTGATGGCTGTCGTTATGATTGATAGCAAGGCCTTACCTTCATGAGGAACTCCCAACTTGCTTAAATAAACCAACACACATCCCATTATTTCTCTGCCTATTTCCGAATGCCTTCGATTGTTTGGGTAATTCTTCTGGCGAAACTTTCGTTTTCCTATTTACCTAATCCAACTGCCTCCCGCTAAGAAGTAGGTGTCGGTAGCCTATTCTCAGATAGAAAATGTTAATAAGAGTGTCTAAACAGATTTTATATTATTATATTTATTATCATTATTATCATAATTATCATTATTATTATTGTTTTTATTATTATTGTTATTATAATTATTGTTATTATTATTATTATTATTATTATTATTATTATTATTATGCGTACTCAATCTTCGGTGGAATAATGACTCCAATTGCCTTCCCTTTAGTTTACGATATTCTGCTGGGTAAAACCCAGTCGGCGTTAATAGATTTTTTAGGACATAAAATACTGAGCAAGGATTCCTTCTGAAAATAACTAAAGCCGTGGGATCGTGTCGTAGAATTACGGCACGTAAAATTATGTCAAGCCACTAAAAAGAAACCTCTGATCAAAATGTTTACCTTTTTAAGCCCAGATTTGAATTATGGCGCTAATGACCTTCTCTGATAAAGCATACGTTTAAATTATGTATTATTACTATTAAATTTGTTGATGTTGTTGTTACTATTATTATGTCATTTGAAAAACACGCGACACAGCTCTATTAGACACATATATAGATTGGACAGGATATATTGAAAATTTGAAAGATTATTGTAAATCTGTGGAACTCTCTCTGGATTAAGAATTTTTTTATATTCGAAATATCACTTTAAATATTTCGATAAGCCGTAGACTTTATGCAAAAGTTCCAATTGTAAGTTTAAAATGTCCTTAATTCTGAAGATGGCACTTCTGTTTAAAACAATCGATTTCACAATGATATGACTTTTCCCTTAATAATCTCCTTGAACTATTGCAGCCTCTTTGGAGACTAACAATAAATTATAAAATGCAGTCATGTTTGTTACTGGTTAAATATTTCATTGGGGGAGAAATAATACATAGTTTTATATAGTAGTCTTATTGTCTTTAATCACGGGCGGGCCATAGCCTTGTGCTCCTAAATCAGGGTAAACCAAAATGTAGAAAACAATTTATTTCTCTCTAAAATTAAATTAAATATTTATATTTTGTTGCAAACAAACGATTGTAGTATTTGAGAACGTTTATTAACTTACATCGTAATTGTCATAATCAATTACATTGTAAAATAATGTTTAAGTGTTTAAAAAACCTAGAATCTTGAAAAACTGGATCGGAAGCGGGAATGTCATATTTGGAGCTATGGTAGAAATTTAACAGTATTCTGAGAGAGACAGATGACATTTTATAAAGTGATGACAGTACCAACACTGATATATGGCAGTGAGAATTGGGTCATTAACAGGTCAGGCAGAAGAAAAATAGAAACAAAAGATATACAATTTTTAAGAGGAACAGCTGGTTATACACTTCCAGACCAGGTGAAAAATACCATAATTAGGAAAAAAGTTAGAGGTTTTGAATTCTAACAGAAAAAAAAATTGAACACCATGAAAGAGAATGGGTTAACCATTTTAACAGGATGGAAAATAGTAGACTTCCCAAGCTGTTATTACAATATAAGCCAGAAGGAAAGAGAACTGTAGGAAGACTCACAAAAGCGTGGAAATGTTGCTTAAAACTTCCTGGTGTTTGAAAAAGCCAACAGGCCTGGACCATGAAGAATGAGACGATGATTAAAATTTGTTTATCCCTAAACTACCGATAGTAACATAACAAGTTATAGGATCTAAATAAAAAAATGCAAGTTATGAAGTTTTGCAATTAAGTAACGTTTGATATATTGAAAAATGAGCATATCTGCTTTGCACGAGGTTGCAATGACGTGATTCTTTTCTTCCTTAATTTAACCTCTCCCTTTGTAGTGACATGACGTGCTCCTGTATACCAGGCCGTTATTAGGACACAGCCTGTCAGTAGATGATTTTAGATCTTTCTTTTTGAACACATGGATATATGAAGGGCGTCCTTGTATAAGTGATCAGCTGAATGCTAATGCCACCTTTGAGAATAACACCAACTTGTAAGATGACTGTGATTATGATAACGAAACGTGTTTTGGGGTTTAAATAAATATTCCCAATGTTTTATCTTTTTAATAATAATAATAATAATAATAATAATAATAATAATAATAATAATAATAATAAATAATGTTTTATTTATTATGTCAGAATTAAGGCCATAAGGCCTTCTCTTCCACTCAACCAGCACAAATACAAATAAATATTTGACAAATATAGATATACACTACAATAATTATAAACCGTTAGATACATTAATGTAGCAATGTAAATTTCATGTACAAGAAACATTTTATACGATAATAACAATAATAATACTTACGATAATAATAATAATAATAATAATAATAATAATAATAATAATAATAATAATAATAATAATAATAATAATAATAATAATAATAATAATAAAATAATATCTTTTAGGTGATAGAAAAAACTATAATAAAAACCTCAGTTATGAAAAGTGACACGAACGGGGATCGAATCCGGGCCCGCTGCTTCCGAAGCAACTATGTTACACCGAGTCCTCAGCGGTGGTCACGATACGATTATCAAAATAAAGGATTTATTTTTTAATTGGAGTAGAAATATGTATAAATGAATGTGAGAGCAGATTTGGTAACTACCGCACACGAAAAATGGCATGTTGTAACATGGAATCACATGTAATTCAAGGAAATAATAAGCGTGTGTAATAACGCGTGCCAGCATTTACACGCAGCTCGCGGACACGCGGCAGGCAGGACCCTGCCTGCCTCCGGCCAGATCGAGCCAGATATCCTCCATTCATTCATATAAATTTTACTGTTAAAGAACATTTAGACCTATCAACAATTGCAGGAGAAAACTTTATCTCATATTGATTGATGCTTGGCCAATGTTGCCTTTTAACTGTAACTAATTAACTCACTGGCACTATCAAACCCGTAGGTTCATGGCAGCGCGGATATAATTTCTCGACACGTCCCTATACTGAGCCAACGTTTTCCAATCATCCTCTGCATAAGCAGTGTCCCTCAATGCATGGTTAATGTTATTGTCCCACCTCTATCTTTGCCTACTAACTGAGCGCTTTCCCTCTAGTTTTCCTACAAGAAACTCCCGGCCCCTTTTTCATTACCATTTCGTGACACGTATCCTGCCCATCGCGGTCTACGAGACTTAACTGTTCTTATTATATCTGGTTTTCTATAAAGACCATGTAGCTCATTGTTTTGAAGTCTTTTCCATTCGCCTGGTCCAAACATTTTCCTAAGAATTTTATTCTGTAATATTTTCTTCACCCTTAAAGTGAGAGGCCTTATTTCGCACTCTCCGTATTGTTATAGAGCTTGTTCATTTGAAGAAATAAATATGCCTATAGACTTAATTCTAGGGCACATGATTTAGGATCTTGAAATCGTATTACGAAGTAATTGTGTTAATGTAATTTATTTGGAACTGCACAAATATTCATTGAAATGAAGAAATTTCAAATCGAACGTTTTAGATATTCATGATAAATAGCATAATGGAGGGAGAAGGATTTTCGTGTTTGCAACAGCTTTGGTCAGGGAAGAGAGTATGGAGGAGATATCGATTACGGACATGATCTTTTTTCTCCTACATACGTGACTCTTTTCGAAAGAATCCTGTTAAAATTCCAACAATTTCCATTTGGATAGAGAAGCTATTTTGATACGTACAGTATGATGTTCTTTTATGCGGTAGAAAATGTGACCAAGTATGAAAATCGGAAGGAGGAGCGAAATTGGCCTACTTCCATAAAGAGTTTCACTGCTGCCTCTGTACAAGCTTTGCCTGTAACCTACCTTATTGACAAAACGGTCAGAAACAGTTTTTGTTTGAAAGTGTATGGGCAAAGAATTAAAATTAAATTTAAAATTCTTCATCACCACCACCATCTCTTTTCTCTCCTAGTAGGAGCAAAACACCTACCATTCTGTACCAACGTCTTTACCTATTTCCATTGTTTTCTTTGCTTTGCAATATTATTAGGAACTGTTCTATTTCAAGTTTTCCTTTTCCTCTTTTCTCTCGATGATTTCAATCTGTTTTTTAATTACTTAATTGTCTTTTAATAACTTATTTTCCTTTTAATAACTTATTTTTTATTAAGTTGGCGTTTTTATGCTTTATTTATATTTTCACTTAACTTTCTCCTTCTATACTGTATATTTTTAGTTGATATATTAGTGACAACAATTTAACAGGCTTAATGAAATCATATTTTATGATATGTATATTATAAATGTCCACCGCTGTGGTCTCGACGTAGCGTGCTGCCTTGTCACACGCAGCGGGCCCGGGTTCGATCCCTGGTCGGGGAAGTTTTGTGGGTGAGGTTTTTATCGGTGTTTTTCCTCACCTGTAAGACAAATGACAGGAAAACTTTAAGACCCAAACGCTCCCCGAAATCATATGGCCACCATCATCATCATCATCATCATCATCCTTACCATTATCATCACCATCCTTCATCGGTGTGGAAAGCAACGGGAAGCTACCACACCTACAATTCCATAGTAAAGCTGCAAGTATAGCATGAAAATGCTATGATTGTAGTGAAGAACCTGCCTTCGGACAGAATTACTATGGATGGATGGATGGATGTTATAAATCCAGGGATTTTAAGAATATGTACGTGTGTTCAATTTCACGGATTTAATATGTGAAAATAAAATAGAAAAGTTAAAAATATCTTAATAATAATAATAATAATAATAATAATAATAAAATAATAGTAATAACAATTATTATTATTATTATTTGGTTGAGGATAACTATAGAATCGTAGAAAGTAATAAATATATAAATAGAATAATATTTATGATTATTATTATTATTATTATTACTACTATTACTATCAATATTATTAACATTTACATACTTATTTAGCCTGATTGAGTTAAGGCATATAGCCTTCATTTTCCACTCAAGAAAGATAAGGAGTTACCTTAACCCGCTAGTACAACTATAACAATATATCTTTACATAGCAAGTAAATGAAAAATGATGATGGTGGAAAACGAACACAATAAAATAAACAGTTTTTTAACTAATACAATATATATGTATATGACATGAAAGGAAAAATTAACGCCTAAACCGGGATTTGAATTTCTTTAATTGTTCTTCCTTGTTACAATACAAGTCAAGAGAATATTTGTCCACATAATTATTGTAGTTTCTATATCAAAATTTGGCTCTCAGATTCCTGAAATATTGTGTACAGTAAGTACAATTATTTGCACTTATCGTTATGACATTCTACGCCTGGAATAGAATTCCAAAATTTAATACTGTTTATGTATTTTTCCCTAATTTTGAGGAAGTGGCTGAATTCAAATACCTACGAACTAATCACAAAGAAATTAAACATAGGCTCAATTCTGGAAATGCGTGCTATTATGCATTGTAGAGACTTTTGATGTCCCAACTCCTTTCAAAAAACGTTAAACTGAAAATATATAAAACTATTATTCTACCAGTTATATTATATGGGTGAGAAACATGGACTCTTACTTTAAGGGAGGAAAGGAGATTACGAGATTTTGAGAATAAAGTTCTTAGGAAAATTTTTGGACCAAAGAGAGATGAACAGACAGGTGAATGGAGAAGACTACATAACAATGAACTACATGGTCTTTATAGGAAGCCAGATATAATAAGAATAATTAAGTCTCGTAGACTGCGTTGGGCAGGACATGTTGCACGTATGGGGAATGAAAGACGTGCATGGAAGCTTCTTGTAGGAAAGCCAGAGAGAAAACGCCCAGTTGGTAGACCAAGAATGAGGTGCGAGAACAACATTAACTATGATTTGAGGGAAGTAGATTATACAGGGAATGATTGGAAGGCATTAGCACAGGATATGGATGTATGGAGAGCTTATGCCCGCGCTACCATGAACCTACGGTTTCGATAGTGCTAGTGAGTGAGTAAGTAAGTAATATATTTTTCTCTAAATATTTGTTATAAAAAATATGTATATATGTAATAATGTTGCTAGAAACTATGGGTCTTTTATATGGAATATTTTCTACGACATGTATATCTTCAGTTTTGGAATACTATATATTTTAATACGTAGAATACATTTGAAATATAACAAAATGGCTGAAATATGCGTTTGCAACACCAAACCTAATGAAATGACTTATATTACTGTACATTACATAATATCCTCAATATGCTGGAGTTACTTACACACATGCTTCTGAAGTATTCATGGCAGAATCTTTGTTATTATCTCCACTCCTACAGCACTCATGACTGTTTGTGGCAGTGATTTACTCTAACTTCCGACTGATAACCACTGAGCAACAAAAAATATTTTTTTTTGTCTCAGAAAGAAAAATATGTGATTCTGATAGTTTTTTTTTTCCTGAATTCAAATATCATATCGGTTCTTCTCCATCACGCAAGTTTTCCGAGAGACAGGAATGTATAATTTCAAACAGTTTAATATTTTCTACTTTAGTAACTACAGAATATTCGAACATTCGGACTCGCCTAGAAAGTAAGAAATGATGATTTTCTGTTATATTTCGCCTGTGGAGCATCCCTCTTGATGGTCCAAACAATAATCGGCCAGCATATTAGGATTCCATTTGTCTTGATATATCTTTTCTACAGCTGAAATCTCCTGAGTTAGCTCATTTGGTTCTATTTTACAGTGGACAAATGGACGAAAAAACTTATAATAAAAAATAATTATTTAAATCCATTAATTGAAACACAAAAAACTGCGGGTGATGGAAAAATTCCGAATACTCATTTTAAAACACGATAAAAAAACTGCATTAAGTACAACTATTGATACTCATGAGACAAAAATCATGTTGACCAGTGTAACATGGTGTTGTATGTGAGCTTTGTTGCAAAACTATGGCTGTATTTAGTTTAATCGATTTTTTAGCTACAATTTGCATTCACTGTTGATAATAAATTTTTTAATCTAAAAATTTCATTTTCATCACTTTTCACTGTAAATACCTCTCTGCGCGTCGATACTTTTTGAAATTAATTTGACAAAATGAGTTGTGAAAGATGCAATCGTCTTGTATATTATAATTATTACGATTATATAGTAGATGAAAAATTCTCGTAAGTTAATTAAATGTAAGTAGACCTACCTTCTGTGAAACCGATATTTCATAAATTATATTGAAAACATTAAAATTTCATTGGATACATTTCATGAGTGATGATCGTTTTATTTTCCGTACTACTTGAACGATATTTGATTTTCCCATTAAAAACAAATATTAACTCTTTAATGACACGTGTGAATGTAGGATCAGTAGCGTATTGTAGCCTGTCGTCTCGTGGATTCATTGAATACCTTTCCTCAGTTATTTTAAGCAATATTTTGATTACACTATGATATTATTTTACCGTGATTTTATATTACTACAGCAAAGAATTAAATGTTAACTTAGGATAAAATATTTCTGAAGTCAAGAAAAATAAACAATAAGTTTGTACTTAGCTTGTTATTATAAGTGTAAATAATTTAAATATGCAGTGTAAAAAACTTGCAGATAAACAGACCGTTAAAATATTTCTATAGAACAACTATATTTTTAATTAAAATTCTTCGATGGCAAATTTTGAAGTTTGTAAAGTATGAAGTTTGTAAAAATGCACAATTTAATATGATGATACATATCGCCATAGGTGGCATTGAGGTTCAGTTATATGGTAGAAAATAAACTACAATTCAACCCCCACAAGTCTCAAGCAATAGTCACTACAAGGAGGAGAAATAAAGAACTAAACCAAGGTTTACAAATAAATGGCCAAGACATTTTATTTGTCAACAGTATAAATTATCTGGGTGTAATTTTAGATACAAAACTTACATTTAGACCATATTTAAAACAGCTATCTGCCAAAAGTAGTACATTTCTTAGTGGTCTATCAATGACAAGCAGGCCAACTTGGGATTAAATTAAGAGATACTGAAAATTATATACAATGGTGCTGTTAAACCATTGTCGATATACTGTGTTGCTGGATATCAAGATATTTTAAGCAAAATAGTATGTTCAAAAGGAATTATACCAAATTCAACGAGGATTTACATTACGTATATGTAAATCTTATCGTACAATTTCTATGGATGCAGCACTTGTCATTGCTGGTATTCCTCCTCTAGATCTAAGTGCACTGTATTCAGCTGGCTTAAACAATATTAAAATAAATCGTTCAAAGATAATTCAACAGTTAACTTTTGATATTGATTATGCTATGTCTTTCATGGCTGCTGGACATCCTGCCACAGAATATGAAAATCTATACGTGCAAAGCCGTGGAAACACCATGCCTATACCATTTACACGGACGGATCAAGATTTACTGCAGGAAAAGAGGAAGTATAAGTTGGATGTGCTTATGTAGTTTATTGTGAAGACAGTGAAGTTTTCTTCAAACTATTCAATCTTTCCCCTACCTGTTCTGTTTTCCAAACTGAACTATATGCTATAGAAGAAGCAGTACAGTGGTGTCTTCAACACAAATGTAGTGCACGCATAATTGGTGATGCGCAGGCTGCACTTCAATCGATTGCAGATAAATTTAATTTAAATCCGAAATCAGTAGAAATCAGAAATAACATAAAAAATTACACAAAACACCGGGTGCCTATCTTGGACACGAGGGCACCAGGAAACTGTGGGAAATGAACGTGCTGATCAATTAGCTAAATCCGCAGCATCTTCTGAGGTTCATTATTCATTTTCAAAGTGTCCAATATCCTATATTAAAAAGAAACTGTTGGTCTATATCATCACTGATTGGAATGAGCATTGGATAAGGAGTGCAAATGGTGCTTTGACTAAAGAGCTCTTCTTTCCTACAGTACATCATAGGCTAAATGCAAAACATTTTATTCCAAATTTCATTTTAACACAATTTATGACTGATCATGGAAAATTTGGAAGTTATTTTAGGAGATTTAATATTAACCAGTCAGTGATCATAATTGGAAATGTCAAGAATAAATACAATCTGTAAAACACGTTTTATTTGATTGTCCTATATTCGAAAGACAACGATTCTTGTTAACTTACTTTTAAATGATGACGAGGCTTCTTCCTCAATGCGTGAAGTGATTTTTAAGAACCAAAATTATTATAAACATTTTATGAACTTCATAACAAACATTCATAACAATATGTAGTATTTTCTAAGCCCTTTAGACGATTTATGTAATTCATAACTCTCATTCAAAACCATAAAATAATATTTCTGTTTTACAAGGTATAGTGTAATATTGTTATAGTAAGCTAGAACCCTAACATGCCTTTGTGGCGAAATAGGGTTTCAAAATAATTGGAGATTCGGTAATAATAATATATGGGTGAAAAGAGAGAGGATTGTTTTGCTTATGGGCTCTAAAGACAACATATTCAACACCAGATAGCAATGTTGAATAATATAAACTATACTTGCAATGCTATAGGTAAAGGTAAAGTGATCCCACTACAAGCCTCAGGAGGCCCTTGGGGTAGTAGGAGGTTAGGGCTCCCACTTTATCTTGACAATCGGCACTTGATGTCAGCCGGGTTGTCAGCCCTGCGTGACGGCCGCCTTTACCCCAGAACAAGCGTCTGGTACTCATTTCAGTTAGAGACTGAGTCGACCCCAGGGTCATAGTGCCACCAGAAGGTTTGGGTCAGTTTAAAAATCCTGACCCCACCGGGACTCGAACCCTCGACCCTCCGGCTTGTAGCTCAGTGCCTTAACCACTACGCTACGGCGTGCCCCCCACTTGCAATGCTATTCATTTTTTATTTAAAAATTGAAGTAAAACGATACATGGGTTCGAAACAGTCCAATCAATTTCCTGTACCATTTCTAGCGACGGTTATCATCATATTCAAATAGTGCCAAACTTTTTGCCAACATGCTTGAATATGAACTATCCTACAATTGGACTAACAAGGGAACTTTCAACCATTACATGCCGAAGCCTACATTGCTATTTCTTCCAGATAAACGTTGTGATGTGCCACGGCAGTGTCCAAGAAATTATCTACCGTTCAAAACTGCAAGACACAGAAATTAAATCCAGAAGGTGTAAGGTGTATATACTGATGGTGTAAAGCTATTCGGGGATAGCGAAAAGACGCCAAGGGCCAACACAGACATTCTATAGATTAACACAAAGAAATTGGGACTATAGGTAAATATGCATTTCGCAAATGGCAAGCACATTGATAAAATTATCATTAGTTCATCACTCTTCTAGCTTCGATAGATTGTTGTACTCCAGGGCAGGATTGAAGTTAAGCTCTGTCCATTTCAACATTAAAGCAGCACGGCTTGCAGTTTGGAGAGAGTAGAATTCCAAAACGATGGATAACTATTTTAGCGAGGATGTTATGTTCGGTAGTCATGGGAAAGATCGCAACTGCTTTAGTTCTTGGCCGAGCTGCAACGTTGGCTAATATGATCCTCCAGTCTTTTAGTGTTGTTCTGCGTCCCATTTTTCGAGTGAATGTTTCCTTGATTCTCTTTTTGACGTATAATTTTAAAGACTGGTATGACAGTTGGCTTCTGAAGAGAAGGGGAATAATTGTTCTTCTTTCAGCTAGTAAGTCTGCTTATTCATTACCGCAGATTTGGCAGTGGCCCGGAATCCGTTGTAGATTAAACATTATATATATTTTTATATTGTTTTATAATATTGCGACAGTTTATGATTGATCGTGACGAAGGTGGGTCAAGACAACGTATTGATTCAATAGCGGCTCATGTTCTTTTGGATGTCTCATGTTAATTGTTTCTAGGTCTAGTTGCCTAAGGCCGAAGTTGTCAAGTGCAGTCCTGATTACAGATATGATGAGTTCTAATGAGAAATCTATAATGTTAATTTCCATAGGATTTGCAATTTTTAGTAATTATTAACGTTGACAGTTCATTGGTAATTTTGATTCAAAGTTTACTGCAATCTGAAAGAAATCATGTTGTGTTTTCAAGTTTCTATGTCTGTCATAATATCATAATATGTTTTCCAGTAATGATCTCCTGAAATTCTGACATGTTTTCCATATAACAATATAATGCTTTTCTTCCATAACAGTTGGTAATGGTTTCAATCCAGTAAGTAGTAGTATTGAATCTATGGGGATTGTCTTTACACCACATGATGTAAGCCATAGTGCCTGGTTCTCTAAGTTTTACCAGCCGAGTCAACCGTTTTTTCTGAAATAGTGATTAGAGGTTCACAACAGTACAATAGACATGGGAGGATGTACATCTTATATGTTGAGATCATGGTGTTAAGTTTAAGGCCGCACTTGCTTCCGGCTAGGCGTTTCATGATATGAAAATATTTGGTTGATGTAGAGGTTATTTTTCTCTACTTGGTGTTTCCAGGTTAGTTTAGAGCCAAATTTTATACCTTGATATGAGAAGGAATTAGTTTTGGAGATCGGTATGTTTTTTAACTTTAGAAGAGGATGAATGGTTTCGTGAGTAAAGAGAATGACAGAATTTTGTTTTTGCCAGGTTAACAGTAATATTGTTTTTGTCACACCATGTCTCTAGCTTTCTTAGTACTGGTTTAATATATGTTCTGTTGTTGACTCTGCCCTACTCTTAAAGGTTTCTCTCCAGAAGACAAGTCATCTGGATACAGCAGGCGTTTAACTCCTAGTACTGACTTTAGTTCTTCCAGTAAGTCGTCATTGTACAGATTAAGTAATATTCAGCTTGAAAGTTCAACCCGAGGTACTCAGTTTGAAATACACCGTGTCGCATTCAAACCTCCCACATTTTTAATTAAACATAACTCTCAAAGTGTGCGGAATTATGAAATGATGTTGGTATTGAAAAAAGAGAAATTCAAAGATTTCTTGTTTTCATTGTTGCAGTTAATTCATCTGTCGCGTGTTGGAAAATAATGACATAAAACCACGTTTGCCAGACATGACTCCACTGGATTTCTTCCTCTGGGGGCATGTAAAAGACTGTGTGTTGCGACTCCGGTACAAGATCTTCGTGATTTACGAACCCTCCTTGACACAATTGCAAAAGTACCAATGGACATGTCGGACAGAACGTGGCACGAAATCGAATACAGATTTGATATTGTTCGTGGTAATAATGGTGCACATATAGAAGTGTTTTAGTGTGTGGTAATGTGTGGCAATGAAAATTCTTTGAGTTTTTGTTTCGTTTAATACCGGCCTCATTTCATAATTTCGCATACTTTGTTAGTTATGATTAATTAAAAGGTGGGAGGTTTGAATGGGACACTCTGTATTTTGTATTTCGATGAGGAGTTTCTATACTTGACAGAGCACTAAATTAAGGAAATATGCAAACCATTTGGGTACACAAATGTTTCTGTTGTCAAGTGCATCTTTAATATGCTGGCTAACTTTACTACTTGTTGATTAGTTGATCGAAATCTCCTAATTCCAGCTTGCTTGTTTGCTATAATTTTGTTTGTTTCAAAGTACCATCTTATCCTTTTATTGACCAATCTCCCTCCTTGGCCCTGGGCAAGATGCTTATGAGTGAAATTGGTCTATAGGTTTCTAAGTTATTAGGGTATTTTTTTCTTCAGTATTGGGAATATTATTGCTTATTTCATTGTGACGGGACTTGCCAAAAGACCAAATTTTGTTTAACTATATGAGAATATTGTCTCTAGTTGATGTCCCTAAATGCACAATAAATTATGTATGGATTTGTTCTCCTCCAGAGGATCGTTTATTTCCTGGTTGATTTTACTACATTACAGAGTTCCTGATCGAAGAATTGTACATGAAATATTGTGTTCTGATTTGAGCTCTCATGTTTCCTGAGGTTTTAAATATCTTTAAAGGTTTTTATATCCATATTGCCTAATGTTTTTTCTTTTTCATCTGACGATTTGCATATGAGTGTGCAAGGCCGTTTTATATTCAATTTTCAGAAGTTGCAATTTTATGTAAAGTGTGAATTGGCTGTTATATAGGGATGCATATCTTGTTTTCTATTTTGTCAGTATGTCTGCAAGTTTTTATATATTGTTAGCTGTAGTTTAAAGAGCACACAATATATATATATATATATATATATATATATATATATATATATTTATCAAGAGTATTTGTTTCACTTCTGTGGCTAATTTCTTCAATTTTGCAAGCACTCCTCCTCCAGTTCCTAACATCGTCATTTTCACCTATTGTTTCAGCTCTCTTCCTGAGGAATTCTCGTCATTTCTTAAATTTCTTTAGATATTGGGATCAGAAAAACCTATGTCCATTTGTTCTTTCTCCTGGGATAAACAGTGTTCCTGTTCTTTTTTTATGGTGTGTTTAATAAACTCACTATTTTATTTGGATTGGTAGCGAAGTTAATTTTTCTTATTTGCAGTTCTCTTTCAAGATGAAATGTAAAACAGTTTGGTTAGCTTTCTTAAAATTCCAGGATTTCCTTGGCTGGGGTATCAGCTTCTGTCGCATTGGGATGACAATATTAGCTTCAACTGCTCTGTATCCAGATCCAGGGCCATCTAGTATTATTTGCTTAGTGTTGCGAATATATCAACTGATGCTAATAGGAGATCAGGGATGTTTGTGTATCATTATAGTGTAGACAAGTGTGTGTGTATCTTGTACATTTCACACCACTTCTGGCTTTGAGGTATTAAGAAGCTCTTAAATGTCTATTCTTGCTGTATTAGTATCTTGATAGCCCCATATACACTATATATAATAGAACGAGCATTAAATTTACCTAGAAATATTTTTTATTACAGAAATTGAGAAGCGAGTAATTGGATTTGTTATTGGATGGATTTTAAGTGCCAAATATTTTCAAACCATTTTCAAACATTTTCATTCACCAAGCTCTATAATTTCGGGTTTGTGTTCGCTGCCGGCCATTTACTTTATTATTTGGAATTTTGATGTAAATACTTGCATTACCCTCACTAATATTCCTCTTGCTGTTTGTCTATATTTCTTGAGTAGGTATATAGGCCTAGTATTTAAATTTTAGTATTTGGCATGTTTGGTTGGAGATTAGCTTCCAAAATTGTAAGTACATAAATATTGTGTTTTTTTAAACTTGTTACAGTTCTGTTCTCTTGGGTTTGAAGAGGGCCTCAGCTTTCCACTGAAGCATCTTGAGATATTGTGGGTCGTTCTTAGATGAACGATTATACTTCTTCAGGGTTTGTTGATTGCCGTGTTTGTAGATAATTTTTGCAACAGAGTGTTGCTTAGGGTGCACCAATTTTAGATAGATCTACATTGAACACCTAGAAATAAATATATGGTCACATATAGAAATATATAATGGAAACGGAAAGTTGATGACAAAAGAGGGAAATTTGGAAGAAGTGGGTGAATTTAATTAATAATTAAGAATATGAATGAGGCACAGAAACAAATCAAACATACGTTTAATTCTGGATACGCATGCTATAATACATTATAGGGAATTTTATCATCCGAACTTCTCCCAAAAAGCGTTAAAATATAAATATATAAAACTGCTATCCTTGTAGTTAAATTAAATTGATGCGAAACATGGACTCTAACTTTAAGGTATAATAAAATCATACGAGTATTTGAGAAACAAGTTTTTTGAAAAATTTTTGAACAGAAGAGAGACAAACAGGGAGGTAAACGGAAACGACTAAAAAACTGAGAGCTACACTATCTTTACAGAAAACAAGATTTAATAAGAACAATTAAGTATAGTAGACTCCGATTGCAGGATATTTGGCACGAAAGAGGAATGAAAGAAGAGCATGGAAACTTCCTGTAGGAAAACCAGAGGGAAATCGCCCAGTAGGTAGGCTAAGAATAGGGTGGGTGAATAATAATAACCATGATTTGAGGGAAGTAAATTACACAGGATATGATTTGAAAATATTAGCTCAGGATAGGAAAGTAGGGAGAGCTTATGTATGCGTGGCCATTAACCTACATGCTCGGTAATGCCTGTGAGTTGGGTATTGTCTCGGATGTCTCTTCTGCATTGATCTAATCACTCATCCGCGGAGGCTGACGTGGAACACATTGTTTGTTACAGTAGATGCTATACTTTTAGGGGTAGGATACAGTTTTAAACTCTCAGAAACTATGTGACAGGTTTACGCCTACTTATTGGAGACGGGTCAAAGTTAAACTGGACAGAACTTGTCATCCCGCACATGTCGTGGAAAGGGGACGAAACGAGGGCGGTTGACATACCAGAATCTGTTAATTTTCTAGTCTAAGAAAATGTCTAATCCCTGAAATGCAGGTCGAAAATAATTAAATTTTCCCCTAAGTTTGGTGAAGGCTGGGCCTATAATATGGAGGCTAGCATATATATATATATGTTCTTCTTCCTTCCAAGTATTAGGCCATATATATATATGGTCTTTGAGAAGAATCATGTTTTTTTTTTGTATTTTATGTGTGGTCCAGCGAGACGCTCATATAATTGAATAATAATAAACATCACTTTGTTCTGTTACAACTTCATATTTTAATTCTTCAAACCTAACCATCATAATTACCTATCATTCCATATTTAATCATCCAATCTACAGAATTAACCTATACATTTTTATCCTTTCAATCAACGAAACGCTACCGTACCCACATTACAAAACAAGGCGTGTGGAAAAAAAGTATGTATGTGAAACAGTGTTAAATCATTCTCCAGACGGTTCAACAATAGGAGTGATTATAGCATGGCAAAAAAAAGTATAAAATTAATCAGACTCCATTCAGCAATTTCTAGTACAAATTGAGCTTTTTAATTGAGAAGTAACCAAATTCTGTTACGAAAACGGAAACAAAAGGTAGATAAACAACTCTGTATTCTCATCTGCTAGCCACCAATGACAATAAATAACTCGGTTGTCTTTAGATGTGATACTACTGATTTTCTAATTTCATAAACGAGCCAAAAATTATTTGCATTCATACATTCGTGGTACTAGTTATTTTAAAATTTTATAATAAAACGTCATTAGAATCTTATGTAGTCAGTAACTACTGCAGTTTTAGTAGTGCCTAAAAATAACAAACTAAAATACATAATAAATAAAAGTGTACCAAGAGGGAAATATGAACTCAGAATCGCATGAAAAATAAATTACATTTTTATTTCTGTGATGGAAATGTAGCATTATACGGTTGGATTGCGATATAGAGATGCTATTCTGGTCTAAAGCGGAGGGACGTATTTGAATTTTAAAACAAAAGTAAAAAAAATAAATAAAAAACGGGGAGGGGGGGAGAGAAAACATAGTTGTTCCGTCAGTGTTGACGATGCTATACAGTAATATAGCTTAATTACATTTTACATTCTGTTCTCACTAAATCACTAGCACTTAATTAAATTAAAGTCACTTATTCATTTGCTTGATGTAGGATAATACCGTGTCTTTGGTTGCAGATTATTCTGCAAAGGGGGAATTCGATTCTAAAACCCAGCTCAGGATTTCTATAATGAATTTGTAAAAATTCAGAACACACAGCTATATTCATCATAGTATAGTATTCCTTTAATGATGTCAGGCCCTCCATAAAATATTGAAAATCAAGTAAAAAAGCTAAAGTATCATAAAGTATGAATATGGATATTATTTCATTAAACGTCTGATTCATTAGCGTCGCAATTCAAAGTTAGGCGTGAAAGGGCAGATAAATGTTTGTCAAGAGGCTTCTTATTTCAGGCTTGAGTATATTGTAAGTGCTGTTAGCCTAAGACACTGGAACCATGGCTATACCTCACTTCCGAAGGAATCCGCACTCGGGATTTCTTCAACGAAGGCTGAGTTTGAATCCGGGTTGAGATGCGAGATGATAACAATCACACTTACTACACCATCCGCACAGACAATATATCCTAAGAATAAAATACCTTTCTAACAAAATAAGTTAATTATAGCCTACGGGCGGAAATAATAATTATCAAATCGCTACGAAATTTTCATTATTAATATAGTTGGCTGTACGGTGAAGTATTTTATCAGTGGCAGTATGGAGTTGAACCAAGTACATTAAAAATCATGCGAACTATTTATGTTTATGGAGACATAACGATTAAAAGGGAGAAATATTTGAGGTTAGTTCAGGAGACGTGATTCAGTACTTCAGTGCTAGACCACCAGAGCGTAAAACTAGAGATTTTTGTGATTCGTGCAAATTTAATCTTCATATCTTTGCTCAGTACAAATTGTTCTTCTGTGATTTATTGACTATAGCCTTACATAAGTTATTGTCGGAAGTAGTAATTTGACGAGTGTAAACACTTAAGCCTTCCTTCATGTTAAATACACACACACGCACACCCGCATACGCAAAAACAAATCCTCGCTTATACACACACATACACACATACATACACACGTACACACACATACACATACACACACACGCACATATACACACACATACATGCGCGCACGTATATGCAAACATATGAATGCATTTTGAATGCGAGCTTCTATAAAATTGTAATGAACATATTAATTTTTTATATCTAATAAGCCGTGATTTGTAAGATTTCTAAATTTTATTTACTACCAGCTAATATCCTGTGTGCGCTGCTACGCCTAAATAAATTAAAATATATGTACGTTTAATTGAATAATTAAAAAAAAAGTAATAATACATTTATATTAAACTTATTTTTAGATACCCCGTGCTGATTACCTGACTTTGCCCGGTAATATACTTATCTCGATATTCTTGGATTCAGTGAGCTGAAAGTCAAAAATGGTAATTGTGAGTTATCCGTAAAAGATAGAAATATGCTATCGCGGACTTTTTTTATAGTTTTTTTTAGATATTCATTAGGGTGGCCCGAAAAAACACATTTCTTATTTCCAACTTGTAATAGCACGGAAAAGTTGCGAATTATATAGCTAAAAGAAGAGAAAAAATTATCAAAATCGGTTGACATCTTCCTGTCGCGCAAAGGCTCTGAAGTTTGGCAAAATATGATACAAATATTTGCAATTTTTTTCAAACATCAAGTATTCCTTATCTTTGCTAAGCACGTTTATGTCTATCTGTGGTATCTGACAATCAATACTCTGGAAGTTATTTATCAAATACCAAAAATGCGTAAAAATATAACTTGTTCATTATTCTGACAAATTTTGGAGCTTATGCGCGACCGGAAGATATCAACTGGTCTAAACCAAATTAAAACACAACGTATTTAGGCTCTATTTGAAGACGTTACAAACTATTACATTACAAAAAACATCTAATTACAAATTACAGAAATAATCTCAAAAATGAAGTTTTGTCAAAATTTAGAGTCTTTGCACAACCGGAAGATATCAACCGATTTTGATATTTTCTTTTCTTTTGTCTATATAATTCGCAACTTTTCCGCGCTATTACAACTTCGAAATAAAAAAAATGAGTTTTTCGACCCATCCTAATATTCATTTCTGTGTACGTTAGTTTGGTGTATTTGTTATGGTTTAGGCAGGATAAACCTTTTAAGCGTCCAAAAAACGATTTTTTTTTGCACCGATGCATTTTTTAGTTCCAGCCTTATAGTAGTTACGGTAATATGTTACATATGTTAATTGTCCCAGAAAAGTTATCTAAATGATTTATATAGATAGGGCCTACAGACAGAATGAGACAATTCCCTGTAGAGAAAAATCCTTATATCCATATCCGAGAATCAAATCCGGATTCACTTGCTCTGTAGCCAATAACGCTGATCAAGTGGCCGGTGAATAAATTACCTCTTCGACTGTGCATGAATTTCGAACCCCACACATAACCGATTGTACCTTGAGTAATGCCCACACTTAGCCTATGTGGTATTATGGAACTTAGAATAATATTTTGGCAGCAAACGATATTCAATATTTTATGTGCACATGCTGGTGTGTATACAGCTTTAGATGTACTGCACTTTTTTTAGTGGGCTGGAGTTTTCTAAGTGAAACTAGCGTGGTGGGCTGGATATGTATTTATTAAAGTGCCTTAATGACGTCTATACACACCAATGGGGCGCTGTCAATACAACAATGTCGCACAATAGCTGAGAAATGACAACGTTTGATTGCACCACATGGCTTAATGAAATAAGCTAAAAGGACCCCCGACCCCTATAGCTCGTGAGTCACCAAACCATCAATTGTTGCCTTCGAGATGCTCCCCCGTGGGCTGCTAGAAAATTGCAATGTGGGGGATAGTGACTTACTTCGTTATGTGTTGCTGTTCCGAAATTACCATCCCTCCATATTTTACAATCCATTTCATTTGAAATTATTCATACAATTTGAAACGTATTCTCGTTGATTATAAGCCACAATCGTCTAGAATTTACAACTAGCAAAGTTGTAAAATCGAAATGCTGTGGAAATGTGTATTCCACTATATATTTAATCGGTTGCTAGAAAATGTCTGAATTAAAACCTCAATTTTCTAGTTGTTTTACTTTTTTCCATGGAAAATGTAAAAAAAAAAAACTGAAAATCTACAGAACACAAACTCCGAATTACTACCACGTTCTGTTTTTATTATTTTAATATAGCTCTTTATATTTATTTTAAAAAGTAAAGATTTATAAAACTGTGGTGCACAAAATAAAATACGAGTAAGTTAATATGTACCTTCTTAGGTCACATCCGTCGTCCTCAACTTATAAAATATGTATTCTTTATGTCTGAAGGCCTTTCAGAACATCCGTTCCATCTTCAGCAGGTCTTTCTTTGCTACATTATTATAGCGAAGGAAGACCTGATGAAGATGGAACGGGTGTTCTGAAATGCCTTCAGACAAAAATAATACATATTTTATAAGTTGAGGACGACGGATCTGACCTAAGAAGGTACATTTTAACTTATTTTATTTTATGACTATCCACCTCAACGGTTTTAACAATGAATCTTATCAGTATTGACTGTGGTTCAGTTTGATTCAGACTTTGATTTTGTAATTGACTGCGTGTGTTCAATGTTACGGAGTATGATCCTAAAATATAATTGCTATGATGTTCGCCTCTACAGTAGATCTAGGAACTGTATTGCTCCTCTATATGTGGGAAAATTGCCTTCAGCTTTGCCATTTGATGATCTAATTAATAATAAAGACAGTAATAATAATAGTTTAAATATAAATATTAAGAAAACCAAATATCTCACGACAGAAATAGAGAATGAAGAGAAATTACAATGTGAAAATGTGGAAATTAAGAAAGTTGAAAAATTCAAATATTTGGAATCAATTTTAGAATCATATGTGAAAAATTATAATGAAATTGAGAAAAGAATTAGTGAAGGAAGAAAAGTAATTGGAATGTTAAATCCAGTGATATAGAGTAAAAATATTACAAGTAAAACCAAAACATTGATATTTAAATCATTAGTACAAAGTATGTTGTTGTACGGTGTGGAGATCTGGACTTTAGGTAGACAGAGAGAAAAAAAATTGTTGACAAGAGAGATGGATTTTGTCGAAGGGCATCAAGAAAATCAAGAAAGGGGGAAAAAATACGGAACCAGAAAATTAGAAAAATGATTAATGTTAAACATAATAGTATAGAAATAATAGAAGGACGAATATTGAAATGGTATGGACATCTGAAGAGGATGGAGAATAATAGAATCCCAAGAATGATGCTGGATTGGAATGCTAAGGGCAGGAGGAGGAGGGGGAAATCCAGGGAACAGTGGATGGTTGAAGTGAGAAAAAAAACACGATCAGCAGAGACCTCAAAGAAGATGATGCTGAGGATAGAAGTCTGTGGCGGAGCAAAATACATTTTGGCTGAAGGATAACTACTGTAATGTAGTGAAAATCATTAATAAAATAATAATAACAATACTCATTTTATTCATTCTGACAGTTATAATTATAGGTACTTCTCTTCCGTCCAACCAGCACATATATACAGAATAAAAATCACTGTGGTACAAAATAATATAAGGCGTCAAATTATTATTATTAAAAAAGATGAAAAATATAATGTTATGAAATATACATATGCTATGTAGGGCCTACTCCTTATAGACTAAACAGAGTATATTTACTATATAACTTACATTACACGTTTTACGTAAAGATGACAATCACAATTTTAGGCCTACTACTACAGTCTGTCTATACCTTTGCATATAGAAGAGGATATCAGAATGACATTTCCAAAAGTAAATAAACTTCTCTCTTCTGTAAAGAAAGTGTTCGTCAAAGTTCCATTAAGTGTGCATTGCTTTTCTCCAGAGACTTACGGACGTTACTCTTCCTCCATCTTTGGGGAACATAGCTAAGGGCAGTTGACAACTATTGTGAACGATTTGAAAAAAAAAAAATATATATATATTGGAAATATAAAGATTCAAGTACATGAAGCCAAGGAAATTGTAAATGATTCTATCAACAGAATGATTTGTACTGTACATTACATTTCATTTTACATTAATTGCAAGAATGATAACTGATTTTGAAAGCAACGGGAAGCCTCCAAATTATTAACTATTTGAGGTACTGCTGAACATAGCAAATCACAAACTTCCTGAAGCACTCGTAAATGCTGGAAGAAAAATAAAATAAAATAAAATAAAATAAAATAAAATAAAATAAAATAAAATAAAATGTACATCTTGCTGTAGACAATCACAGGAAGAAAGACTTTTTCATTTTAATGGGAAACAGCAATAAAGATAGAATTGGATTTCCAGTTTAACTCATTACAAATCTATTACCCTGGCTTTAGAAAAATCGATGTAGAACGCTATTCTTCGACTTACAAATTAATTCTTAGTGACTATTTAACTCATGCCTCTAATGGGATTCAATGACCAATCACATTTCAACGATTTTTGAATTATAATTAATCACAGTCTTGTTTCACCTCGAATTTATCAAACAAGTTTGTCTATTAAAGAAAGCTCTTCCTTTTTAACATTCTGAATAGGTCATAGCATTATTTTGCAGTGACTGACTCTCTAAGAAATACGCCTACCAGATTTTATATATAGTGCACGAATGTTAGCTGTTGGTGCTTGCGGTAGATAATTTAACAACATTTGTAGCAATTGATTATACCACAAAAAAAAACACTGTTTGCACTTTCTTAAACGAATTATTTCCCAGGAAATAACGTTGCACAAAAATATAACTGACAGATTTTCATCATAGGACATCAGAAATTAATACATACCTATCATTTTGGATATAAATTTTTCCATTAAGGTGCATTCTTACAATTTGCTATCCTTTGGCAATAAATAATATGATCTGGTTGCAGTGATGAACAAGCGTAACAATCGTTTCTCATTTGTTTTCAAACATCGCTTCTCATTTGTTTTCAAACATAGCCGTTTACATTAAATAAATACATATTTTAAAATAACTGTACTTAAATAATGATTTGTGAGTAAACAGCTTAATTTTATTCGTTAAATAGTCCTAACAAATACCTCACTTGATTTCCAAATTATCTAGACTATTTAACTCATGCCCCAAATGGGAGTCAATGACCAATCACATTTCAATTATTTTTTATTTACAACCAATCACAGTCGTGTTTCGCCTAGAATTTACCACCTAAGTTTATCATAATAAAGAAAGCACCTTCTTTTTAACATTCTGAATAGGTCATAAGCATTATTTTGCAGTGACCGACTCCCTAAGAAATACGGCTACCAGAATGTATATATAGTTCATGAATGTCAACCCAAAGCGCATGCGGGAGTTAATATAAAAACATTTGTAGCAATTGATTATACCACAAAAAAAACACTGTTTGCACTTTCTTAAATGTATTTTTTCCCAGAAAAATATAATTGTCATATTTACATCAGGACATCAGAAATGAATTAATATACAGTTTGATGCGTTTCATTTGTTCTCCATTAGTGTGCATTCTTACAATATTGCTTTCCTTTGGAAGTAAATAATATGATCTAATTGCAGTGATGAACAAAAGACGCAAATGAAGCGTACCAATCGTTTCTCATTTGTTTTCAAACATCGCCGTTTACATTAAATATATAAATATTTTAAAATAACTACATTTAAATAATGATTTGTGAGTAAACAACTTAATTTTATTTGTTAAATAGTCCTAACAAATGCCACTCTTGATTACCAAATTCTCTAAATAAATTCACTCCTCACTTCGTGAGTCGTGGATTTATCGATAATTTGGTTATCCCTCGTGGCATTACTTATGATAAAAGCTATAAAATCTCCATGGAACACCTAAAAAAAAGTGTGCTTGTTGTCTATTGTGAAGCAAATTGTGGGAATTGTAACGATGAACAAAAACACTATAAAGGAAAGAAAATATTCAATTGGTGGTATGAACGCTTTATGTGTAAGATATGTGCAAGTTTGTTTTTAATGTTTATTAAATAAACGTGGTATCTTAAATCAATATTAGTGATCTTCGTTGAAAAATTCTTCTAGCTTATTTTACAATTTACAGTACCTAAATAAAGCTGTGTAATAACTTATTTTAACTAACTAACTCACTGGCCGCGTGGACGTGAGCTCTCCATATATCCCTGTCCTGAGCCAATGTTTTACAATCATCCCCTGTGTAATCTACTTCCCTCAAATCATAGTTAATGGTATTCTCCCACCTCATTCTTGGTCTACCAACTGGGCGTTTTCCCTCTGGCTTTACTAAAAGAAGCTTCCATGCACGTCTTTCATTCCCCGTTGGTGCCACATGTCCTGCCTATCGCAGTCTACGAGACTTAACTCTTCTTATTATATCTGGCTTCCAATAACGATTAAGTAGTTCACTGTTATGTAGTCTTCTGAATTTACCTGTCTGTTCATCTCTCTTTGGTCCAAACATTTTCCTAAGAACTTTATTCTCAAATACTCGTAATCTCCTTTCCTCCCATAAAGTAAGAGTCCATGTTTCGCATCCATATAATATAACTGGTAAAATAATAGTTTTATATATTTTCACTTTAACATTTTTGAAAGGAGTTGGGACATCAGGTGTCTGTAATGCGTAATAGCACGCATTTCCAGAATTGATCCTACGTTTAATTTCCTTGTGCATCTCATTCCTGTTTGTGATTATTGTACCTAGATATGTGAATTCAGCTACTTCCTCGAAATTTCCCTCATTTTAATTGTCCATTTCCGTTATATAATGTATTTCTATGTGTGACCATATATTTAGTTTTATTGATTTTTATTTCCAGTCCCAATTCCTTAGTGTGTGCGTGTTGGCCTTTAGTATCTCCTGGCTATCGCCCAATAGTACTACATCGTCAGCATAAACTAACAGCTTATTAGTACCAATAACTTATTTTAGGCACTTAAAGTTGCACTGTTAGAGCCTAAATTTCCGCTCTCTATTTATTGCCGACATTGTTCAATATACTCCGAGATTACACACACACACACATATATATATATATATATATATATATTGTTCAATATACTCCGAGATTACACACACACACACACACACACACACACACACACACACACACACACACACACACACACACATATATATATATATATATATATATATATATATATACACATACATACACAGTTCATTTCAAAACTTAAAAAATAGAGTGTAAGAGATATTTCAGTATCACTCCTATATATATATATATATATATATATATATATCCATCCATAGTAATTCTGCCCGAAGGCAGGTCCTTCACTGCAATCATAGCATTTTCATGCTATGCTTGCAGCTTTACTAGGGAATTGTTTAGGTGTGGTAGCTTCCCATTGCTTTCCACACCGGTGAAAGATGATGATGATAATGGTAAGGATGATGGCCATATGATTTCGGGGACCGTTTGGGCCTTAAAGTTTTCCTGACATTTGTCTTACAGGTGAGGAAAAACCCCGATAAAAACCTCACCCAGAAAAACTGCCCCGACTGGTGATCGAACCCGGGCCCGCTGTGTGACAAGGCAGCACGCTACCTCGAGACCACAGCGGTGGACTATATATATATATATATATACACACACACACACACACACATATATATTATATAATTTCAAAACTTCAAAAATACATTCTAATAGGAATTTCAGTATCACGCAGCAAACAACTGGACGCCCTGTTATTCGCAGATGACTTAATTCATCTTTACAAGTCCGACGATAATTCTTAAAAATTAATATAAAATTTATCAAGATATAGAAAAATATCTAAATTAAAAAAAATAAAATAAAATGAGATACAAAGACCAGCACCAGTGAGAAGTAAAATAGGCATAAACAAACAAATAAATTTTGAAGTGAATCAATGTAAATAATAAAACATTCACTAAATATAAATGAAAAAATCACAAATCAAATAAATTTATCAAGATTACTGACGTAATAAATAACGTATTTAGACTTCAACTAAAAGTCAAATAGGATTGTACAACATGCTAACCCTTCAGACCTTATGTATGGTTGTGAGAATGAATTGTTCAGGGCCAAATAAAATAAAAAAAAACCGCGGCAGAGACGAGTTACATGGGAAGAACATCAGGTTACATACAGCTAGGTTGATTTGAAGTAAAATTCAGATATATTAGAGGAATTAAGTGCATACCCAGCTCTCGAGAAAAACCAAATTATAAATAACAATGGATATAACATGAACGGAATGTCACGTAACACATAACGTAGATTACTTGAACATTACATTCTATGATGTACAAGATACCAGGAAAGACCATTGAAGAAACTCCACGATATTTGGTTTGAGATCGGAATAGAACAATGTCCTGACTCCCCGAAAGTTACGCATACACGATGACCATGAAGATGAATTATGTTTATAATATTAACCCTTCGCGGGCGAAGGGTCGCCTGTCCATTCCCTCGCGGACGGAAACCCATATATGGGTCAAAAAATTACATCCTACTTTGCCGGCAGTTGTGATCCACGTAGTTCCATATATTTTTCAAGAGATAGCAGTAGAATGTTCTATCTACCATTCTGAGTGGGCAATTCCCTTTTCAATTCAGTTAGGAATATATTCTTCTGAGGTAATCAGTGGAGTTCTTGGGTAGTGCGTCATTACTTATTACGGTGGTTCATTCTTAACATAGTTATCTTGTTAATCTCGGTAAAATGGCAAAAAGAAAACAATACAAGTGAGGAAATAAAACAAGCAGTGAATGAAATTGGTAGTGAAGTTTCAGAATTGTCATTTAGCGACAGTGAAGGCAATTCTTACGTATTATCGTCAAGTAGTGACAGTGAATGCGAGAGTGACATAAGTGACAATGCCTAAAATATTGCATCTAGCTGGGTAGAGGTGAGTAATTTAGATCCCGGTCCAACTTCTAATAAACATCAAAAGGTTCTTGGGCAAATCCCTGTGTTGTATGCAGAACAAAAAGTTAGAAGAAAAAGACAATTTATTTCTGTGAAACTTGTGTGTCAACACCTGCGCTACATCCGGATGTATGTTTCAAAATGTATCATACTGAGGAGAATTTTTAGGAACAAAAACTCTCCAATCTTACTTTACATCATTCTTAGAAAAATAAGAAACCTTCAATATATGCCAACCTATATCAGTTATGAAAATTCTTTCTTATCTAGGTGCACTACTTACATTACTTTCTTACTCACTGGCACTATCGAACCCGTAGGTTCATGGCCGCGCGGACATAAGCTCTCCATACATCCCTATCCTGAGATAATGTTTTCCAATCATTCCCTGTATAATCTACTTCCCTCAAATCATAGTTAATGTTATTCTCCCACCTCATTCTTGGTCTACCAACTGGGCGTTTTCCCTCTGGCTTTCCTACAAGAAGCCTCCATGCAAGTCTTTCATTCCCCATACGTGCAACATGTCCTGCCCATCGCAGTGTACGAGACTTAACAGTTCTTATTATATCTGGCTTCCTATAAAGACCATGTAGTTCACTGTTATGCAGTCTTCTCCATTCAGCTGTCTGTTCATCTCTCTTTGGTCCAAAAATTTTCCTAAGAACTTTATTCTCAAATACTTGTAATCTCCTTTCCTCCCTTAAAGTAAGAGTCCATGTTTCGCAGCCATATAATATAACTGGTAGAATAATAATAATAATAATAATAATAATAATAATAATAATAATAATAATAATAATAATAATTATTATTATTATTATTTATTATTACCAGTATTTTTATTCTTATCATTTATTCATAATGTTATTATTGTGAGTATTTTGTGAAGGAACTTTTCATACAAAAACTTACTAATACGGAATGACCAAAAAGTGTACAGTTAAACAGGCCAGTGAGACTTACACCATTTTCGCAGTGACATTATTTACGTAAAATAATAAAATGGCATTTTGAAGCATATCAGTGATGAATATCAACAAAAAAAAAAGGAATATATTGTTTTTATAAGTAAATGCACAATTTAAGTAACATTTATTAACATTTATATGAAATTAATTATTTTCAAATTTTACCTTTCGCCCTGGGCCATAAAAATCGTCGCCCGAGAAGGGTTAAACTGCCATTTGACTGAATTTTTGACATCTCCTTTTTCTGAGGCATGTTTGGTTTCATGACCAACATTTGGTTTTAAACAGTTATTTCCGAGCACATTTTTAATTAATACAATTTTGTAAGTTTTAATGCTCGTTATAGAACCTTCTGCGGCGATTGAACACTAGAGCGTTTAACACTATTTATATTATTTAAAATTAACTGATACATATGCGCGTCAAATATCAAGCCCTTTGATGAAATATTATTAAAAAGTATGTTTTTGGTGTTGGGTATCGATTAAAAATATTTACTGCAACACGGTATATCCAGGGTGTTAAAAGACGTCACTGGCAAAATTTTAGGAACGATAGGTTAGTGAGCTACACCACCTTTATAGGAAACCAAATATAATAGTCACGTAGATTGTGATGGCTAGGACATGTGGCACGAATAGGGAATGAAAGAGGGGCATGGGAGCTTTTTGTAGGAAATCAAGTGGAAAAACGCCTAGAATAAGGTAGGAGAATAATAATTTCTAGGGGTAGGATTTTTATAATATAGCATATACATTTTGGTAAGAGTGACATGTTTCTTAAATATATATAAATGATTTTTGTACAAAAAATAATTGAATTAAAGTACTTTTTGTTAAGTCATATTTATGCATATTTGGCCATTTATATATGACAAAGCATATTATAGCAATTTATTGGTCATTTTCGTCATATTTTCACTCTTTTAAGAAGGAAAGAAATTTTATCGTACAATTCTTTTCTTCCCTGTTCATTTGAGTTATTAAATCTCTCAGAATTTTATTTTCTTGTAAAATATATCTTCCTCTCCTATTTCGTTTTAATTCACGGTATGGACTTTTCCCTTACGTATACACATGAACAAATGTTTGTGTATTGTCTGTAGAGAAGCAGACTTAAAAAAATAAAAACGATTGCAATAATATCAAATTCCATACATTAGCTTGCTTCTCATTTACATTTTATTCCTAAATGAAGAGTTTGTCATAAACTGATTTACTACTTGATTTTACAACTGAAATTATTATTACATAATTTCATTATTATTAGGTCATTTTTTTATATTGCAGTGCATATTTTTCTTGACTTTAGGTCATAACTGGATATTTGTTTTGCATTTTTCGATTGTTTTCATGTCATAAAATTCCTAGACCTAACAATTACCATGACTTGAGGGAAGTACATTATACAGGGGATGCTTGTAAACATTAGCTCAGGATAGGGAAGTATGCAGAGCTTATGTTCGCACGGCCATGAACTTACGGGTTCGTTAGAGTCAGTGGGTTAGTTAGTTAATTAGTTATATTCCGAAACACGTAGCTTTTTTATTTCTACGCATTGAAGAAGCTGCGCGACACGCCAAGTACCAAGTCTTAGTTATTACTTTACTCTATGTCTTATGCCTTCACTCTGACTTACCTGGACTTCGTTTTGATGTTGAGAGGTGTATCACAAGTAATGCCACGATTGATTTCCAAATTCTCTAGATAAATTGGAAAACACTTGTGGCATTTGTTAGGACTATTTAACGAATAAAATTAAGCTGTTTACACACAAATCATTGTTTAACTATAGTTATTTTAAAATATTTATATATTTAATGTAAACGGCGATGTTTGAAAACAAATCAGAAATGTGAGGTTATGTTCATTCACTGCTGCTTGATCATATTATTTATTGCCAAATAAGATCGCAATATAGTAAGAGTGCACCCAAGTGGAGAAATAATAAAACACATCAAACTATATATCATAATCGACATTACGGGTTATTCATTTATTTTTTTAGTAAACAACTCAGTAAAAATCAAGGAATATTTTCATTATTTGCTATATTCAATGTATTTGTCGGAGAAAAATAATGCTTTGACCTGTTCAGAACTTTAAAAAGGAGGAGCTTTCTTTATCACAAAAGGCAGGAGCTGATAAAGGGAAATCGATAAAGAGCGAGGTGAAACACGACTGTCATTGGTTGTAAAACAACATTAATTGAAACGTGATTGGTCATTGACTTGCATTTGTGGCATGAGTTAAATAGTCAATAGACATGGACTACATGATATGTCCGGTAAGGTTAGGTGAAATGGAAGGGTGGCTTGTCGCATCTACCAGCAAGTGGTATCTTAAGAGGGGACATCTGCACCAAAGTACCTTTCCTGAAATCCATCGACGCCATAGGAGAACTGGGAGATTATCGTCCTCATGTTGGCGGTGGAAGTCATGATGTGGATAACATGATGTGGATAACATGATCAATAGATTTAGTTAGACACCTTCAACTAGTAAGCGAACTGTGGATCGTGCTATTGGGTTAAGTCGCATTTCTAATTTCAGGGTACTGGAGCAATAAAAATTACCTTCAGAAGGTTCGGCATAAGGAAAACTTACCTCATGCGCAATTTCTACGGTGGTTTCTTCATCTCATTTCTAATAATTCTGTCTTCTCCACATGTGTTTTATCTATATATGAGCCCTACTTTTCGCGTGACGGTTATTTTAACAGAAAGCATAATCACATCAAGAACAGACCTTAAAAGGAATTCCGAGATTCTCAAAGAATTACAAACATAATCAGTCATGGAATATGTACAAAAATACAGAAACAACTGGAAAACTCACGTAAGAAGAATGAGCAGAACAAGAATACCACGTCAGATTTTAAATTACCAGCCACCAGGCAAGAGATCTTTGGGCAGACCCTTCAAACGTTGGATTGAGACCGTAACAGACCACTAGGTCTATAATAATAATAATAATAATAATACTTTATTTATTCTGGCAGAGTTAAGGCCATAAGGCCCTCTCTTTCACTCAACCAGCACAAATACAAATAAATATTCGACAAATATAGATATATACTATACTAATTATAAACAGTTAGAGATACAATAGATGTAGCAATGTAAATGTCATGTACAAACAACATTTTATAGGGTAATAACAATAATGATACGATAATAATAATAATATAAATATGATACATTATACGGGAAACACCAATTAATATATATGTCTTACACTGGATAATAATGAAGTCGAGTTTAGAGTAAATATAAATTTAGATTTCTTTTAAAAGATGCCAATGTCCGGCAGCCCCTTATTTCTTGTGGTAGGGAATTCCAGTTGCGAGAAGTGGAGATGGTATATGACATGGAGTGATGTGATGTCCTATGTTGCGGTATATTAAGTAAGAGACTATGTTGTGATCTTGTGTTTAAGTTATGATTTGAGGATATATACTGGAAACGGGATGATAAATAATTGGGAATCGAGGTATGTAGGATCTTAAATAGGAGAATTAGACAGTGCGATGTTCTTCTCTCTTTTAGATGTAGCCATGACAATTCGTGGAATAATGGAGAAATGTGATCGTATTTTCCAACATTAAATATGAATCTGATACACATATTATGTACACGCTGCAGTTTGTCCGACAATCACATGAAAAGAAGAAGAAGAAGAAGAAGAAGAAGAAGAAGCATAATCACATCTGGGTCTATGAGAACCTACATGAGATCATTGTTTGAAATTAAAAACGAAGTTTACCTTCAACATCTGGAGTGGAATTGTTGTTTCTTCATCTGCTAGGACATGAAACTCTACCAGCAATGTTCACTGGAGCAGCTTGCCTAAAATTCCTGCAGAACGCACTTTCAGACGTGCTGATCAATGTATCGCCAGCTGATCGAAACAACCTTTGGTTTAAGTATGATTAATACTGATTATGCCATTATCAAGAGATCTTGAATTGTTTTGTGAAATTGAATCGTGAGGTGTACCTATATTTCATTACAAATTTCGATCACATGCCGATTTTATAAATGTTTATATCACACACTACGATAACCTATTACTTAATAATAATGATGATGATAATAATAATAATAATAATAATAATAATAATAATAATAATGCTTTATTTTAGCTGGCAGAGTTAAGGACACAAGGCCTTCTCTTCGACTCAACTAGCGAATGGTAGAATTATACAACAATTACATACATATTACAATTTTAAGATATTATTAAAATACAGACTAAACAAAATGCGATGATGATGTGATCTAATACTAGCTAATACTAACAAAAACATATTAATGTTTTCATTGTGTCGATCTTAAGATATCAGTTAATTTGGATTTAAATAATGATAGCGATTGATAGTCCCTGATATGACTGGGAAGTGAGTTCCATCCTCTAGTCATAGATATTGTGTAAGATTCAGAGTATAGATATGTCCTGTACTGAGTTATTAAAAGTAAAGAAGAGTCTTGTGATCTTGTTCCTAAATTGTGATGAGCCGATAAATTTTGAAAACGTGTTGTTAAATAACTTGGTAAATGGGTTCGTGATAACCACAGCAATGTCTGCCTATTTTTAATTTTGACGTTCCATGCATTAAACAGCGCAAGTACTCTATTTATTTAAAATCCAGGTACACAACCGAAATAAATTAGTATTTTATGAAAGAGAATAAACTGGCTTTCTAATGACGTAATTGATTTTTATAAAATTAACTAAACAACAAAACAATCGTATTGTGCTTTATTGCAAACCTGTTCTGTGTGTTTCAGTTAATTTTATAACATTTTCATTCTTTTCCATTTATATCATTACTTTATTCCATGTTTAACAAAACACAAAAACCAAACAGCACCACAAATAAAGGTTTATTTTCATAACCAGTATTGTTTGTGATGTTAAATTGAATATATCTGCTAGAGGCAGGGCTTTATTTCAATGATATGAAGAGTACAGGGGAAAAACAATCAAAGTCCACTTTTGGTGAAATTTGAGATTCTGGTACCAGTGGATTGTATGTACCTAGTACTATATTCCAAGAGGTTCATACGTGGAAAAACTCACTCATAATCCATTAAAAATCAGCATTGAAATAAAGTGTCCAGGGGAAAAACAATCGTAGTCCACTGTGAAATGGAAAAACAATCAGAGTCCATATACAATTTAAATGAGAGTATTTTTGGACTCCTTCCAGAGAGTATGAACTTTTTATAGGTTGGTCAGCTTGGGGTGTTTTAATTTGTTACATACCTATGCATTGTTGTGGCATTTATTTTTACTGGTATCAAACTGCATTGTTGTTAAATGAAGCCTATTTTACTGGTGTGTAGACAAGCAGTTTATTTTTCAACATGAAATCAAGTGTTAATGTTACTCGTACAGCTCATCAGAGTAGAGGAAAGAAAATGCCTAAACATGGTAGAATCCATGATGCGAGTAAATGCATAAGAGCGATGAGTCATGTTCCTGGTGAAGATTGCAAATGCAAGAAACAGTGTTACACGAACATTTCAAAACATGAACATAATGTATTAATTCGTGAATTCAATTTACTGGGAGATAAGAATGTACAGAGTGCACACTTGTGTTCACTAATTTCAGTTTTGCCGGTGAAATGAAGAAGACCACGGAAACCAGAAGAAGATAGCAGCTTCAGAGACCACTCTTACTCTTACAAGGTACGTGTACAGAGGGATGGAAAAGCTGTTGAAATTCCAGTTTGTTACAAAGCCTTCATGAGTGTGCATGGTATAACAAATCAGAATATGTTAACAGTCAAGAAATCCCTTTCTACTACTGGGCATGCTCCTATTGACCGGAGAGGTTCTCATTCTAATAGACCCATGAAAAATACAATTGAGGCCATTGAAAATGTTATGAAACATATCAGTTCTCTTCAAGACCGCCCTTCTCACTACAGTCTTCACAAAACATCTAAAATGTACCTACCTGAAGAATTAAACATTAAAATATTGCATCAAATGTACACAGAGACATTTCCAGAGTTTCCAGTGTCTTATGAATTTTATTGGAACTTATTTCAGACAAAATTTAATATTGCTCTTGGATATCCTAGGTCAGATACTTGCTCTGCATGTGATGAATTCGAAGCAAAAAAGTAGTCTCTACTTGCAAAGAAACTTAACGATAGCAGCAGTGCTGAAGACGTAAATAAAGAAATGAAGCGGCTAGAAACTCTTAATTTATTACATACAGTGTGCCATGCACAGGCTGAAAATCAGCCAGAACATTCGTATTCAAGTTTAATTCCACTCTCCAAGGGAAAATACGACGATCTCCAATCCTTGAAGAAATTCTGTTCTGAAAATGCTCAAATCTATTTTTCAAGATTACTTATATTCAACAATGAGTAACTTGGTGTAAAAAATTAATTAATTTCATTATTATTTTTATTATTTACATTTTATAAGGCAAACAGTTATGTATAATCTAACAGTTATGTGTAACATTCTGTAAATTAAGTGGACTATGATTGTTTTTGTTTACAAACATGTGCACCTTGACTTTTCATTGCTGAAAAACAGGACTGTATAATACATGACACTTATTTCGAAAGAAGAGTCTGTTAGAAAAACACCTTGAGAACAGTTCTGGGAAAAAAAGTTTTCTGTATGTCTAAAGCGCTCGATCTGCTGCGTTTCTAAACTTAAAATTCAATTACTGCAAAATGTTAAAAAGTGGACTCTGATTGTTTTTCCCTTGTACTCTTCATATGAATTGACATCAACTCACGTAGCGACTGGATAGATGCATGTACATACATTAATAAAAGTAAATTGTCGACCATGTAGGCCTCCTTCGTACTAATTAGTGACCGTCACCAGGTAAGTAAAATCAAGAATGAAATTTTATGATTCAGGGGGAATACAGGTGTACAGGTGATTTTCAAGATTTTTGTTTTAAAATAAACCGATAAACTTACAGCCATTTGAAAACATAATTTTAATTAATTTAAAAATAGCACAAATAAATTTCCTGCGAATATCCTCTATGGTCTGTGAGAATTTTCGGTTTTTCCTCAACTAAAAGACAAATTTGAGGAAATTTTAAGATAAAAATAATCCTTCAAAGCCACGTGGCCATCATAATCATCCATATCATATTTGCTCGTTGAAAAAAAATAACTATTCATATCACAATTTTTTTAATTTGAAATTTTAAGAATCATAAATTGAATACAAATGACACAAAAATTGCGAGAGTAATGAAACAAACCAAGGGCGGAACTCGTGATTGTGTGTTAAACACTGTACTTCACATTTAACTTGCATTTCTAAATGCTGTGCTTTCTCTTTCTTGGCTTATAAAAGCTGTACTATGATTCGAAAGCTATGGTCACGTCAAACTGCACAGTGACGCACCACGGATAGGTGATTAATACATCTCTTCATTGTAATCTATCAGAATCTATCTTATCACAGTTTGAAAAATATGCTACGTGTCTAACACTTTAGCAACACATTATTATATATAATTAAAAAATATGTGGTATCCTCTATCTGCTTAATTTAGCTTAATATTGTTTTATTTAAAGTATACATTTAAAGGAATCTAATTAGATACCTGCATGTAATTTTTTTCGCATGTAACTGAAGATATTTGTACTTATACACCATGTTTCTAGGACAAACATATTATGAGGGAAAATCTATCAATTTTTTGGTTACTTATAATATTCAAGAATGTCAAAAAAAAAGTGTCGAAATTTCAACTTTATAACCAGTAAATTTTCAAATTGCTAGGACAAAGTAGTCTATGCAATACATGTATTCTTACAAAAAGCTGCAATAAAATTTAGAAATCAAAATAAACGTACATTTGTACTTGCCAGTCCACCGCTGTGTTCTCGAGGTAGCGTGCTGCCTTCTCACGCAGCGGGTTCGATCCCCGGTCTGGACAGGCTCCTGGGTGAGGTTTTTCGGGTTTTTTCCTCACCTGTAAGACAAATGTCAGGAAGCTTAGGGCCCAACGGTCCCCGAAAATAATCCGGCCATCATTATTATCCTTATCTTTATAATCACCATCCTTCACCGGTGTGGAAAGAACGGGAAGCTACCACACCAATAATTCCCTAGTAAAGCTGCAAAGCATAGCATGAAAATGCTATGATTGCAGTGAAAGACTTGCCCTTGGGCAGAATTACTATGGATGGACGTACTTGCCACATTATCAGTGTCTTCAGTTTCTTCCCTGGTGGATCTATTTTGGTTTGTAAGTACTCTCGGGTCTTTGGAGATAACTGAAGGGCATAAATCTATTTTTTTTTATCCTCGCAGCACAAATTACTTTAAAGAATGCATAACCCACATTGAAAATAATAACAAATAATAACTGCATCGTACATACCAATATACAAAGCTTCAAAACCCACAAAAACTGTTTTTGAAATTCTGTACCAAATTACACTTTTTGAACGGCTAGTAGGATTTTGAGTTTTTTATGCAAACATTTCTGTAGCATATTTGGTTCGTCTTCCGGGCTTATAGGCCGTGGTCCGGTTGTCTTCATACTCGATGTTTCGTCTACAATACTCGACGTTTCGTCTATTGCTGTAGACGAAACATCGAGTATGAAGACAATTTGACCACGGCCTATAAGCCCGGAAGACGAACCAAATATGGATCAAGACGCCGGCCGTGAAAGCCTACAATTATATTTCTGTAGCAGTCCGGATTTGAAAGTGTCATAAAACAGGCTTTATAATTTTAGTTACTTCCTATGGTAAAGGAAGTTTGTGGCTGTAAACCTTTCTACTGACCTTTGACTTAATATATTTGCATATGTTGACTCCTCTTTAGGACATAGCGTGTGTTAATGGTTTTGATTAGTTTATAATTTATAAAAAAATATTGCCCATATAATTATCTAGTCTTATGCTTTATAAATTGACAGTGTTCCTTCTTATAACCATTATACAGATATTCTGTAAATTGTCTATTTCCTTGTCTGTCAACCTATCAGCTCCATATAGAGGTTTATTATTTTTCCAGTTTTTTTATCTTTGTATTCTTTACGGAGTCGTCGCAATCAAACCACCATTATATTTTGAACATGGGCCATAAAAACATGTTTTTCAATTTCAATATTTCCACATGTTACTACCTGTCACCATCCCCAAGATATTTAGTGTTTCTTACTCCAAACTACACTACTGAATGTTGAGATATAGCCACAGCATATGCTGCTTCAATGCCATCAATTACACTAAAATAACACTGAGCAACAAAAAATAAACTTTTTTTTTGTCTCAGAATAAAACAATATGTGATTCTGATAGTATTTTGTCTCCTGAATTCAAATGTGATATCTGTTTTTTTTCCATCACGGAAGGTTTCCGAGAAACAGGAATTTATAATTTCAAATACTTTAATATTTTCTACATTCGTAACTACACAATATTCGAACATTCGTACTCACATAGAAAGTAAGAAATGACAATTTTCTTCTATATTTCGCCTGTGGAGCATCCCTCTTGATGGTCCAACAATAATCGGCCAGCATATTAGGATTCCATTTGCCTTGATATCTCTTTTAACGGTATATAGCTGAAATCTCCTGAGTTAGCTCATGTGGTTTTATTTTACAATGGACAAATGGACGAAAAACGTTTATTAAAAATAATGATTTAAATCCATTAATTGAAATTGAATTAAAAAAACTGTAGGTGATGGAGAAATTTCGAATACATATTTGAAGACACGATAAAAAAACCGCATTAAGTACAACTATTGGTACTCATGAGACAAAAATCATGTTGACCAGTGTAATTTTAACTTACAATCAGGCAAGTACCTCAAAACCTATGGCTTTTCTTGTATCTTCATTTGTTACACGAACCACACAGTTCAAACTAATTAGTTCTAGGTTCAGCCTAGAGCAAACCGATTTTTGAGTCATTATTCTCCAGAAATGCTTGATTTACAGATTTAGACATTGAGTTCTCCAGTTATAATATTTATTACATTTCGAATTCATTTGAAGATTTAAAAAATGCATTACACCACACAGACTTATCTACTGCTTTTCTCCCTTTCCAATTCAATACAGCCCTAAAATAAACCGCACATTTTTTCATAATCATTTTCACATAGTTATTATGTATAAAATGCGTACTGGGCCCCACAACTTGAACAATCTAATACTAACTCTGCAGGTATACCTGCACTGTACTTATAGTTTTCATAACATGTTACACTGTTTTTGATTTACCATATTTTTGGAGAAAACAAAAGTATTCACGACAGGAACAAGTAGGTATAAATCCATTATCATATTTACAATATTTAGTTTTTCACTTGCGTGATTTAAAATGTTGACCATTTCTCATTTTATGTGTTTTTCTCAGGAAACTAGAGAGTTAAATAACAATTTACTTATTTTAAAACCACTGGATTGAACACGGCTACATGATGCAACATATAATAACTCCTTGAATTTTTCACCTACCACACTATTCTTGATATTACTTGTACAGAGACATTTATCAGATATTTTTCTCTTTTTATTTTCCATCTGTTTTTCTACCTGTTTATACTTTTAAAAACAGGTTTCTCTCTAGCTATTTTCCAAATTCCCTTATAGAAAGAGCATGGGAATCAAAGAAGCTGCTATGACTGTAAGCATACGGTATATATTAGTCATCTTATCTTACATTGTTGAAAAAACAAATTCCCATCCATGGTTACTTCCAAAAGCAAACACATACGTAAATTCAACGAAGTACTGCAAAGAGAGGGGATGCTGCTATCTTTCAGTATTTTCAAATGATATTTATACGCTTTATGATAATGTTTTGGTAAAAATTAAGTTGTCCAGTGGAGACTCATGAGTTCTAAACTAGATGCGGACAGATTAAATATAAACTTTTGTGTTATACAGTATGCATCTATAGGCGCTTCTCCATATGCCGTTAATTGGACTGAAAACAAGCCGTCACCGGTTACAAGCTTTACTCTTGAAACTCGAGAGGAAGAACGCGTGGCAGAAAAATATACCGCTCTCAGGGAAGAAAAATTACCATAAATATTTATTTTGCACTAACGTATTATATATTTTTCTCTTCAAATTTAATTTGTCATTAACCCTTAAAATCATAACGTATCCTTTTAGATACAACAGTTGGTTTAGTTAATTTAATATTTTAAATAAATCGGAAGAAAACGAACAAATATAAACCACTTAAATGTGTGTCTGATTATACAATATACCTAATAATAACAGTTATACAAGATTCTGTTTTCACTGCGGTCCGCAACATTCAAATATCTAACAGAAGAAATGTCTGTTTTGCCAATTTAAGGGTTAAGTGAGAAGTGATAAATTTAATATTATATCTCTAACGTATTATATAACTTCAATTTTAACACAGTAATGTTGACAACTTGGATTTCCAAGCTAACGTACTATATGCCTTTATATGAGTTACCAATTAACTTTAGTACTTCTGGACCGCCCTCATGCAACGCAAGAAGGCATTGATGGTGGGAGAAGACGCAGAAGATCTGCTAGTTTACTGTCCAATCTTTAGTGCTGAAATGAACTACGTAGCTACTGGGCCGTTTCTTTCCTGCCCCAGTCAGTCAATTCTCTCATAGAATTGCGATAATGACTATTTTTTATTATTAATTATAGCGCATGAAGAAACATGACTTTAATGATGAAATTTACTAAATTGTATTGAAATTTACGTTATCAAAAATGGGTACAGGGTTGGGATCCAATGGTCCTTAATGAGGAGTCGCCCCTTAAATATTGAATTTTATTAAATATCATATTCCATCCATCCATAGTAATTCTGCCCGAAGGCAGGTCCTTCACTGCAATCATAGCATTTGCATCCTATGTTTGCAGCTTTACTAGGGAATTGTAGGTGTGGTAGCTTCCAGTTGCTTTCCACACCGATGAAAGATGATGGTGTTAATGATAAGGGTGATGTTGATGGCCATATGATTTCGGGGACCGTTTGGGCCATAAAGTTTTCCTGACATTTGTCTTACAGGTGAGGAAAAAACCCGATGAAAACCTCGCACAGAAAAACTGCCCCGACTGGGGATCGAACCCGGGCCCGCTGCGTGACAGGGCAGCATGCTACCTCGAGACCACAGCGGTGGACTAATATACTATTAACTAACTGAAATATCAAAGAACTGAAAGTTTATAATTTCAGCTTTAGCTTACCACTGTGCCAATTTCCGAAGTCACCGGGGATCATGGATTATTTTTATTAAAGCACTCAACTAACCTTGGTGAACACATTGTGAGAGTTTGTCGCACTCTTAAAACCCGAGAGGAAAAACATTTGGCAGAAAAATAAGCCGCTCTGAGGGAAGACAAATTAATATGAACATATGTGTATTTTATACTAGGGCATTCCATAAGTAATATTGTTAATCAGCGATCCTAGTGGTGATCATTGCAATCTTGTAGTGTGTTGTTGAGCAGTCATTTTTGTATAAATCTGTAATGTTGAAAGTCTCGAAATAACAGCTTTCGTAAATACATTCACTGTTTCCCACACTTAGTAAGTAATACCGCCCTAAAAAGATATTCATTGCAATTTGTTTAGAAGGTGAAATTGAGAAGTACTCGAAAATTTACCAGACAGGTGTCCTTGTGACTATAATTTGTTCTTAAAGTTCAAAGAACCTCTACGAGGCATTCAATTTCAATCAACAGTTGATATCCAGAAAGCCCTAGATCGATCAGTAAAATAGATATCCAGAAATGATGCTGCAGATAGAGTTCGCCGTATTCAAAGGATTTGGCAATGTATAGTTGACTTGCAAGAGATTATAGGCCTAAATGAAGTTCGTAATGTCCAAAGTAATCTAATTCTTTGTGACATTAAAGCAGCTCTGCCATTACCTATCGAATGACCGAGTATGTTGTGTGTTTTGTATGAGTTGTACTTGTCGTACGAATGTATTTTGTTGTATTATATGTGTTGCGTATTTGTGTATGTATGTGAATGAGTGTATATGTGTGCGTGCGAGTACATTTTTGTATGCGCATGCCTTCATTTGTGTATTTGCGTATTTGAGTGCATGTTTCTGTGGGTGTTTTGTGCGTGTTTGTGTGTGTTTGAGTGTTTTTGTTTCAGTGTGTTTATGTGGGTGTGTTTATCGTGTTCCAGTGAACCTTAGTGATGCCGCATTTTAACTATTGTGACGTTCTACTAACTGACATAAGTGACGGATTGTCGGACAAACTGCAGCGTGTCCATAATGTGTGTATCAGATTCATATTTAATGTCAGAAAATACGATCAAATTTCTCCATTATTCCACGAATTGTCATGGCTACATCGGAAATACGATCACATATCTCCATTACTCCACGAATTGTCGTGGCTGCATCTAAAAGAGAGAAAAAAAATCACACTGTCTAATTCTCGTATTTAAGATCCTACATACCTTGACTCCCAATTATTTATCCTCTCGTTTCCAGTATCTATCCTCCAACCATAACTTAAACACACGATCACAACATCCATCCATCCATAGTAATTCTGCCCGAAAGCAGGTCCTTCGCTGCAATCATAGCATTTTCATGCTATGCTTGCAGCTTTACTAGGGACTTGATCACAACATAGTCTCTTGCTTAATATACCGCAACATAGGACATCACATCACTCCATGTCATATACCATCTCCACTTCTCGCAACTGGAATTCCCTACCACAAGAAATAAGGGGCTGCCGGACATTGGCATCTTTTAAAAGAAATCTAAATTTATATTTGCTCTAATCTCGACTTCATCATTACCCAGTGTAAGGTATACATATATTAATTGGTGTTTCTCGTATAATTTATCATATTTATACTATTATTTTTATCCACGTATTATTATTGTTATTATCGTATAAAATGTTGCTTGCATATTAAATGTATACTACAACATTTAATATTTTTAACTATCTTCGGCCGCGGTGGACTAGTGTTTATGCTCCTTGCCTCTGGTCCAGAGAGTCGCGGGTTCAAACCCGGCCGGGGTCGATGGAGTTTTTAGGATGGAAAATCCAAAGAACAAGTCCTCCGGGAGACGACGTTAAGCCTTTGGTCCCGAGCCTGAATATTTTCAGGTTCGTTAAAGCTCCCTAAGCCTGAATTAAAGGCCTCTAAGCAAAATTACCCTAATGTTTCCGTTCCTAGTACTAACCACCTTGTATCCTAGATGTCAGTATGATTCGGAACGCGGGACCACGGACCACTCAAAGGACATCTATACGAAAACAAGTGGTTCAAATTCTTCCCTATAGGGAGAGAGCGTCTAAATTCCTGTTAAGGGAAACATGGGTTTACAAGAATACAATAATTAGTACACTGTGTATCTATATTTTCATATATTTATTTGTATTTGTGCTGGTTGAGTGGAAGAGAAGGCCTTATGGCCGTAACTCTGCCAGATTAAGTAAAACATTATTATTATTATTACTATTATTATTATTATTATTATTATTATTATTATTATTATTATTACTTACTTACTTACTCACTGGCACTATCGAACCCGTAGGTTCATGGCCGCACGGACATAAGCTCTCCATACATCCCTATCCTGAGCTAATGCTTTCCTATCATTCCCTGTATAATCTACTTCCCTCAAATCATAGTTACTGTTATTCTCCCACCTCATTCTTGGTCTACCAACTGGGCGTTTTCCCTCTGGCTTTCCTACAAGAAGCTTCCATGCAAGTCTTTCATTCCCCATACGTGCAACATGTCCTGCCCATCGCAGTCTACTAGACTTAACTGTTCTTATTATATCTGGCTTCCTATAAAGACCACGTAGTTCATTGTTATGCAGTCTTCTCCATTCACCTGCCTGTTCATCTCTCTTTGGTCCAAAAATTTTCCTCAGTACTTTATTCTCAAATACTTGTAATCTCCTTTCCTCCCTTAAAGTAAGAGTCCATGTTTCGCACCCATATAATATAAATGGTAGAATAATAGTTTTTTAATATATTTTCAGTTTAACATTTTTTGAAAGAGTTGGGACATCAATTGTCTCTGCAATGCATAATAGCACGCATTTCCAGAATTGAGCCTGTGTTTAATTTCCTTGTGCATCTCATTCCTATTTGTGATTAGTGTTCCTAAGTATATGAATTCAGCCACTTCCTCAAAATTTCCCTCATTTGTCATTAGCTGTCCATTTCCAGTAGGCCTATATAATGTATTTCTACGTGTGACCATATATTTTGTTTTATTGATATTATTATTATTATTATTATTATTATTATTATTATTATTATTATTATTATTATTATTATTATTATTAGAAATGCGATATTTTTAGTGAGAACGAAACATTTTGAAAATAAAATGTAAGTTATAAACATTGTGTCATTAGTAAATTTATAAAACATTTTGAGAAATGTTATATCTCGTAGTGTGAAATTAAACATTTTGGAGAAAAAGACACGAGCTACTTATTTAGAAATATCACATAGCTGCTTTTAAAAATATACTGCAATATTTCACAAATATAATTTTTAAAATGTGAACTGTAACACAGTTAAATCATGATGCCGTTTTTGTTAAATTGGACAAAAGCAATTGATAGTATTTGTACTAGGAGTAATAGCAACTGGAGCTAAGATTCATTTTTAACAATTTTTTAACTTTAACTGCTATTGGTGAACGGGAATAATATAAATAATTTCTGTAAATTGTGTGGTTCCTTCTATCTGCTTTACATACCAATAGATTTTCATTGTAATATTGTTTTCTTGAAGTATTTCACTATATTGGAGGTGAGGTGACATGTTTTGCATTATCGGGAGAGTACAATCTGATAACGCAGACAGGAAAACCTGATGGAATGACATATTGGTGCATAGGATAGTAATTTATTTCAAATTCCATTACTGTATGCATCACCATTTTTTGTAATATTCTCGTACAATCTGTAAAATGCAATTCCAGCGACACCGAGTTATTGCATGCTGTATTTTGAACTGGATTAGATAAAAAAAGAGACGAAATATGTAGTGTCATCCTTCACGATAAAAAAAGCTACTACTTCCACAATTTTCAGGAAGTTTCAGCATGTTTCTCCCCAGTGCACATATAGTTAATCGCTATTTGCAGAGTGAGTGAAAGCATTCCTTATCGTCTTATGGATCTATAGTCATTTGCATTGATATTTCTGTTTTTAAAATGACAAACACTATGGCGGAGAAGTTTCATTTAACTATGAGTTTATCATAAGTAATGCCACGAGTCATTTCCAAATTATCGATAAATTCACTAGTCACGAATTTATCTAGAGAAATGGAAATCAAGAGTGCCATTTGTTAGGACTATTTAACGAATAAAATTAAGCTGTTTACTCACAAATCATTATTTAACTATAGTTATTTTAAAATATTTATATATTTAATGTAAACGGCGATGTTTGAAAACAAATGAGAAACGATAGGTACGTTTCATCTGCTTCTTTTGTTTATCACTGCAACCAGATCATACTATTTATTGCCAAAGGAACGCAAGATTGTAAGAATGCTCTCTAGTGGAGAAAAAATGAAACACATTAAACTGTATATTAATTCATTTCTGATGTCGTATGATGTAAATATGACAATTATATTTTTCTGGATTATTACCTGGGAAAAAATACATTTAAGGAAGTGCAAACAGTGGTTTATTTATTTTATTGGTGGTATAATAAATTGCTACAAATGTTTTTATATTAACTCCTGCAAGCGCTATGTGTTGACATCTATGCACTATATATACAGTCTGGTATCCGTATTTCTTATAGGCTCAGTCACTGCAAAATAATGGTCAGATCTGTTCAGAATATTAAAAAGGAGGAGCTTTCTTTAATATGGTAAATATAACATTGATAAATATTTCGTGAACACGACTCTGATTGGTTGTAAAACAGAAATCATTGAAACGTGATTGGTTATTGACTCCCATTTGGGGCATGAGTTAAATATTCTGTGTGTGATGTTTAATATAGTGTATATGACATTTTACTTTTCTCAAATTTTGTAACCTTCTATAATTGTATCGCACAAATAGCCTACAAGAACATTAATAAAATCGAAAATTGGGAAAGATCTGAAAATACCGGTAAGAACCTAATAAATCTACAGGGAGATAAATGTGATAGATTAATACAAAGAGATTGATTACGAATTACTTGAGTATGGAATTCAATGCCTCTAAGTGTTCTACCTCCTAATCAACTCTGTACTATTTCCTCTGCCCACCACCACAATCGCCATTTTGTCATGATTATCACAATCACGATCATCATCTGTGCTTCCGCAATCCATAGTTCTCCATATTAAAATATAACATTTTCTCAAATCGTTATTCCATTTTGCACTACCTTGACCTTTCTTTACATATTTCTTTTCTGTTATCTTACAACAGCCTATTAATGCTTCTGGTTTGTTCTAACTTGTATGCTGTCCAGTCTTGTTTTATTTTATTTTGCGGAGTAAATGTAGCTGGATAGTTAAATTATAGGCCTGTTCCTGATTTTGTATGAAATTTCCATTCCTCTATTTTACACTTAGAGTAACAATATTTTACGTAATATCTTCCACTCCAATGTGCTGAATTATTTCGATCTTCTTTAGTAAGAAACCATGTCTCTGCGTCGCAAATTATACGAGGCTTAAAGACAGTTTAATATATTCAGTATTTATATTTGTTATATTTCATTTCAAGATATTGAACTACAATATGAATATCCATTTAGATTCTTTCGTTATTCTTTTGCCCTATGCTTTCAGTGCAAATGTTTCACAAAAATACATAATTCGATTTAACCATCTAAGATGAGATGTTAATTTTAATGGCGAATGACGCAGATATTTATTATTATTATTATTATTATTATTATTATTATTATTATTATTATTATTATTATTATTATTATTTGGGTATTTTGCAGGTAATGAAAATATCCGTCCTCCTTATCAAGTGCATCTTCTCCATGAATTCCTTTTGAAGAAATAACTTTTTTCACTTTTTTGGCAGCATGATCTTGGCCTTCCCGAGCACCTCTTCATGCTGGTGTCGATCGAACACTTTATAAGCCATCAGTGTTGTTACATCTTCATTAGGTGTCCAAACCATGTTGATCCATCTTTTAAATTCTATCTATCGCATTCTCTTCTGTTTCCACTTGTGTTCTGATTTCTTCACTCCGGATTCTTGGCAATCTTTATATCCCTACCTTTCTTCTCATATAATCCATTTCAATGCCAAAAGCTTCCTCTAACACTTTTCATTCACAACCATACTCCATATATTATAAAACACATTCAACTATTGCTTTTCCCATATGCGACTTTGTGTTCCTGCAAATATTCTTATCCCACCATATTGAATTTATGAATCCTAATACCCTTTCTTGCTAGTTCGATGAGTAATCTAATACCTACAGATTCAATTTTCACTTTTCTAATCATAGTCCCCGAGTATTTAAGTTGATCCACTTGTATAATTGATTCTCTCTCGCCAATTAATCATTTGCATTCGTCGTTTGTAGTAATTACTAAAAATGTGTTTTATTAATATTAATTTCCATCCCATAATCTGATTAACAATTTAGCATTTATGCTTAGAAGGTTATACAAACAATATAAGATTTTTATCTTCCCCATTCTTAATCTCTATTCGAGATTATGGCAAGACCACCGTAGTGAATGTTACATAACTGCTAACATATTTCATTTCAGCAGTTGCGAATAATTGAAACTGACTTCAAAATATCCAAACTGATAAAAAAAAATAAAGGTTGCATATCAGGAGAGTCGAAATAATGTATCACAATAATGGAATTCGATCTTCGATAGTTTCTTGTTTATTGAGAGTTATTTACATGGGACTTGCACACAAATATACGGTCTAGTGGATTTAAGAGATTGAAAGGCAGCATGCGCCATTGTTAATTAGCTCAAGTAGAGAAAAATCAGTTGTTCACATTGGAAACGATTGAATGCTCGTATATATTGGATCGATGCTGGAATGAACCTTTTTCCATAGGTTCCAATTAAATTCTACAGATATTTAAATAAAATAAATAAATAAAACGTAATAGGCTACTAAAGATATTCCAATCGTATAAACTGAAAACAATTATTACCGAATTTGGTGTTTTGCTATCAATTTATCTGAACTCCTTCACAATCATTTATATATATATATATATTAACTTTTTTGTTACTGTTTCACGTGAACACGCTTTTATTTCCGTCCATACACACTTTATCATTTCAATTCCCGCTAAGTGAATATTCACATTTTAAATTAAAAAGTGCAGTCGCCGTGATATTTATTTTGGATTTAGTACCTGAACACTCAAATATGTGTAAATTCTAGTCGTGAAAACAATCGCAGTCCGTTATTTGTTTGTTATAAAAAATACAATTTTAAGAATATACTTCTTTAAGACTTTATTCAGTTACAGGTATGAGCATTAAAATGTAAATATCAGTGTTCCTTATTCCGTTCTTATTTTTGGACACTTTAACATGAAGGTAGTATTATGTCTTGGGTCTTCAGCTGTATTCAGAGTAGGCTATGCTTTTATATTCTGTTCGTCACGTGTTTTCTAATAAAAAAACGATTTTAATCACACTGTGACGTGAGTTCCGATAATGAAATTCCTAAATAGAACTTGCTTTGACTTAGGAAAATCAGAAAGAACTGTCAGTTAATCTGTATCGTTATTTGAACCTGGAGACTTCCCAAATAAATATCTGAAACATTCACAGACCTCTATATGAGGGGCTTCATCTCATCTCATCCCTCGACCCGATACTGAGTTGGACACTAGTTGAGGATATTTATTTATAGTATAATTTACTCTAACTAAAATAGCACCTAGTCCATTGTAGTTTAGTCTTTCATCTTATATGTATAATGTTTTAGATGCCACACGCCCCCTGGCCTTAGATTGGCACGACCTATCGGGAGAGGGATTTTAAACTATGGATCTCACACATACTTTTTTGACCACACAAGCGCTTGGAGAGCCTCCCCGAATTAGTGATCAGCTCAATCCAGGGCCTCCTCCGAGAAAACAAAGTATTAAGACGAAACACACTGTTCACTCACAATTCATACTAAACATGATGCTGATTAAGATACCCAGATTATTTTCGGGGAACGTTTGGGCCTTAAAAATTCCTGACATTTGTATTATAGTTGAGGAAAACACCGAAAATGAAAACCGCCCAAGAAACTTATCTCGACCGGGATTGAACTCGGACTCGCTAGGTACGAAGCAGCGATGTTACATAGATACCACAGCGGTGGGAAATTAAAATAGAATTTGTGGCTATTTTGTTCTTTATCGAGTCTATAATATAAAAAAAGTGAGGTTTAAAATATTTTACTAATGGCTAAATAATATTGAAACAACATTTGGATTAGGTCTAATTTTATTTTCTTTGCATTTTATGCGTAATGTTTCAAATGTGAAATATATATATATATACACATATATATATATATATATATATATATATATATATATTTAAAAGATATTGAATTCATAATACCTAACCATTGTTTTATACTTAATGCAGATTTGTCATTCATAAAGCAAATTGGTTATGTTGACGCATATTTAATAGCTGTGATATGAAGAGCGAATCGTTAGCAGTTGTCACAGACACATGTCAATCAATGTCGGTTTGTGCAGCACACATTTCGTGAATGGGACGCCACTTCAAAGCCCTAGGGTACCTAATCTCTGTGCATTATACCTTAAATCATTTGTCATAACAATGACAGGTACAGCATAAATTCACGAGATAATCTGATAGGTCAGTTGTTAAAAAAATTACATCATTGGATGTTTTGTTGGAAGTGATTATCTTGTAATACTAAAAGAATGTATTCTATTGCATTAATCGGTTTTCCCAAATTCACTGTAACGACTACATGAATAACTTACTTTCAAGAAGACTCTTGTCCATTTTCATAAATGTGGGAAATGTTTTTCCTTTTGGAAATGTATTGCTAAGGTCAGGAGTGATGTCAGTTTATCGATATTATCATGATTTCTTCTTCCAAATTGCTAGTTTCACCATAATTTGTACACATAATAGATTACAAGGGACATTTTAAAACTGAGGATTAGACAAATATTTTGAAATAAAAATAATGGATATTAGATTTTTCTGTTTCTAAAATTCTTATCGGTAATGAAAGAGGAATTCTGTAAAAATCAGTTTTCCTTAATGAATAAATATATTGTTAGAAAATAATGGTAACACTTATTTTTGTAGTGTGCTCTCAGAAGTGTGTTAAACAAAAATTACTGGATAATAGAAAGAACAACGAATCTGTCTTCAACATCCTCCATCATATATCTATCCAGTTCATTTTCGGAAACGTCTTCAGTCATTATATATTTGTTACTTAACCCATGGTAGAAATATAAGTAGATTTTCGTACCATCGATAAACATAGTGAAGGCTCTTAAGCTTTCTCACAACACCAATGTTGTTTCTTTTTAATAGCACTCCAACTGGAATCATTCATTGTCTGTATAATGCAACGATGAAAAACCCCTGTTCAGTTTCAGTAACTTTTTCACCATTCCTATTTTCGTGTGATACCATGGTTCAAATCTGGCGAGAATTTGTGCAGATGGAGCCAGTCCTCGATCGAAGATGAATCTCTTTACTATTGGAAATTTGAAATACCAGTGCCCAGGTGTCTTCACACTGTCTTATGTCCCAGTATGTACCACCGGAAAATGTCTCAGTTTGTTTTAGGTTTGATAATTGTGTCAGTTTTTCTGTACTTCTAATTTAATTCGTTCGAAGACCCTATCTGACGGTATACAAGAATGTCCTGCCACAAATAAATAAATTTCGTTTATTTCACATGTCGTGGGACATTCTTAAATTCTCACTGACAAGAGTGTCCAGAAATAAATAAAAAGCTTGTACAATGCATTTACTCTGCCTCAAAATTTAATCGATGAACACAATGCTAAGAGAAGCATACAAATAAAACATCCCGTTCTAATGTACAAGTAAATCATCATCAACAACAAGGATTAAGCCCAATGGCCTGTTCCGATCTCATTATAGGTCGAATTGGTCCTTCCATCTATTCAATTCAAGTAACAACATTCTTCTCCCTTTTGGTTTATAATTATACAGTCTTCTTGGTATGCGCTATTCATTCATTCGTAATACGTGCTGAAGATAAGCGTTTTGATAATATTTTATTCTTTCACAGAGATTAAATATATTAAGTTCTGTTCTTATATCTTCGTTTTTCTTTTTATCGGTCCTTTGGTATCCTGCTATTGCTCCCAACATCTTCATTTCAGCAGCCTCTATTTGTTTACTATCTGCCTTTGTTAATGCCCAGGTTTCACATCCATAGATAAGAGATGGAACTGTCAATACTTTGTAAAACTTCAAAATAGTTTCTTTTCTAGTCTTATTCAATAAAGTGCGTTTAATTGTGGCACATAGATAATTGAATCGTTGTATTTTAGTGTTTATCTAAATTTGTGTCATTGCCTAAATGACATCTCACATAATTAAAATTCTGAACTTGGTCTATAATTACATTGTTTATCATTATTTTTGTTCTTATTGCACATTTTACTTTCAGAGTACGAGTAGATAATACATTTATATATCTAAACGGTACTGTGACTTTTAAAAACGATCTCAATGAAAGATAATTAATTGAAACGAAATATAGCAGAATCAAACTGCATTGCTGTTCGTCTGAATTTAACGAGATATGTAAAACAATATAAATGCAATTTTAAGCTCCCTGCGGAATGAAGGAAGGCTATGGAGAATAAATCATATACTGAAATATTTCCGCAATTACGACTTAAACATGTGTCGCAGTGGAAGATGATATCTCATTGCAAATATTGTCAACTGGACCGAACCATAATACCCAGTGAATATTATTAAAAGGGAGGAGGGATTGAGTGTAGCAATTAATCTTTATGGCCATCAAAGTAGTAGTAATGGAGTGTTCAGTATTACAATAAAGTGATGAGGACAGGTTTATTGTTGGATTCTTGGTACCGTGCATCATGTCCCAATTTTATCTCCTTTGCCAGTTTGACCGAGGGTTGGAACGCCTCGAATCACTCCCCCCTCCCCCTTGCTCGCACACATTTTTTTATTGGCAAATGTCCTAAAATCGCGAGTTCCAAAAAGGATGAGGTAGACGGTTTGTAGGGGGAGGAAACTGTCCGGTAATAGACATAAATAATCAGGAGATGCAGAGGGTTGGGGGACCGCTTTTGGAGATAGATACAGCATGAAAACGCCAGGGGTGGAGACCTCCATTCCTTGTATGACCTCCCCCTTTGGATTTTGTCCTCACCCCATTCAATTTGAGATGAATAGTGAAGTGTATGACTATCATGTAAGCAAGAAACTTGGAAAAAAAAACTCTAACTAAATATAAAAAGGCAAGTTTTGTTGGTGGTAGCCTACGTGAGATTTAATATTCAGTTTACTCACCTTAATTGAATTCGCGCTGTTACAAATAACTGGTGGTTGACCTCGGAAGTAGCTCTGTATAAATGAGACTTTCGCGTTCCACAATGACAAAAAAGAAAAGCAAAATTCCAACTACAATTAAAGCAGCATTCCAGCATATTCTCTACGATAGAGTATTCTACATTCATGGGAGCTCCCTAAGGAAGACAAGAAGGAAAATAAAAGGTTGCATTAAACAAAAGAAACAAATCTGAAGTATGTAAGTTGGCTAAGGAAATAAATTTTTGATAATGGAATATACAAAATGCAGACATATTGAGGTTTTGCTCTTTTACATCCTATGTACGAATAGACATGTTAAGTATAGATCCATATTAATAGAGCTACATAGGCCTAAATAAAATAATAAATATTTTTAAATAACAGTTAATTAAATTACAAATGAAATCACTGTCTTATTAGTTCAGAATTTTAAATGAACATAAAAATCAATAACAAAATATCGAAATTGGTATATGGAACATGGAATTTCTGTGTTTACATTGAATTACAAATTCAGGCAAAATAAACTAAACATTTTATTAGAAAAAGTTATCTTAGGACATCATAATTTCTTTAATTTTTAAACAATATGAAATACTCTCTCTATCTACCTCTCTCTTAACCTCTCCCCATTTAGGTATTTTTACGTTCTCCACGCGTCCAAGGGCTTAGGGGGACACCATCTGTGAGGAGGGAATTTTTAACTCTGGATTACATAAAAACTTTCTAACCTTACAAGGACATGGAGGGACTCTCCTGACAATGTCAGGGCCACCATTGAAACAACACGAAGATTAAGTTAAGCACACCATTCACTCATGTATTCATACTGAACAATGCTAATAAGATATGATGATTAAAATAGACATAGTGTATTCGGGGAATATTTATGTCTTAATTGCACTCATTTTCATGTATACTCTATTATCTATATTTGACAGAAAGGTTCTACTGCATATTTTTAGCCCTGTTCAGGAAAATATAATTTGGAGAAGGAGATAGAACTGTGAACCGAACGATTGCCTACATTGTTATTCATAATGCAGGCAATAACTGTACATATTATACATTGAAACATATATTGTTACATTTATAAAGAAAATAGGTTGGAATGGATAGGCATTTAGTAAGAATTAGCTACGAGAACTGCAAATAGACTTTTTAAATATAAGCCAGAAGAAAAACAAAAATTCGTGAACCAAGATAGAGGTAGGAGAATGATACCAGGCTATTGGGAGTAGAACTGGAGAAAAGTGGCTGTGAATAGAGAAGATCGGCGTAGAAGCTCTCGGCACACATGGGGCTGTCATGCCAGTGATGGTGACGACGGTGATGATGATGATGATAATGATGCTAATATCGTTGTACCGAAAGTTTAATTCGATTTCATATATGAACTGAATGGGATATGCATTAAAATTTTTATTTACATGTTGAATATCATTACCGTATGAGAAACTGTTATCCGAGAGATAGAGAGAGAGAGAGAGAGAGAGAGAGAGAGAGAGAGAGAGAGAGAGAGAGAGAGAGAGAGAGAGAGAGATACTGTAATGTGTGAGTGAAAGCAAAATAAAGATTATTTTATTATTAAATTATTAGAAATATTAATTTTATTTATTAATGTTAATTCTAAAGTATAATGATCCCACTACAGGCATTATGAGGTTAAGTCTCTCACCGTTTCATACAATCGACACGAGATGCCAGCCGGATTATCAGCCCTACCTGACGGACGCCTTAATCCTCAGAACATACGTCTGGTACTCATTTCCGTTAGAGGCTAAGTCGACCCCAGGGCCATTATGCCGCTAAACTATTTAGGCCAGTTTAAAAACCGTAACTCCACCGGGGCTCGAACCGCGACCTTCCGGTCTGTAGAGTATTTCCTTAACCAAATAAGATATGGAATCTTTAAAATATTCCACCCTTGCTTAAAAGCATACATGTTCATAAGTTCATACTACAGTAACTAGATTATTTAAAAATTGCTTTACATAGGATTCATACCAAATTTGGCTAATTATTCCATTTCCAATTAACTAAATAACTAACTCACTTACACTATCGAACCTGTAGTTCGATAGCCGAGCGGACATAAGCTCTCCATACATCCCTATCCTGAACTAATGTTTCCAATCATCCACGGAATAAACTTTTTTCCTCAAATCATTGATAATATTATTCTCCCATCTCATTATTGGCCTGCCTACTGGGTGCTTTCCCAGGGACTTAACTCTTCTTATTACATCTGGTTTCTCAAAGATAATGAAGCTCACTGCTGTTTAGTGACACAATCAGACGGATTATCCAGGAAAGTATTTCCGAAGAATGGCAAGAACGATGGGAAGCGGCAGAACATGGACACATAACATACGAATATCTGCCAAACATCAAAGAAAGACTAAACAAAACTTGGATCCGACCAAATCATCATATCACGCAACTCCTCAGCGGCCACGGCTCTTTCAAACCCAATCTCCATGAAGAGGCCTCACACAAACGCCTCATTGCGATTGCGTCGGAACAGAGCTGGACACTGTACAACATGTCCTGTACGAATGTATGAAATATGAGGACAAACGAAGAGGTTTTCGTGAGGCAAAATAAAAACAACAGATAGTAATTAGAGACAAGAGCAGACCTGAGGATATGGGCAATAAATCCGAGGAAACCTAGGGGAATGGTAGTGGGCCTCTTAATAAAAAATAGGCCTACTTTCCTTCTTCAATAACTAATATATTGCTCAATGTACAGGGTGATCCAAAAGTCTCGATCCATTTTTTGAAAGCATTGACCAACGTTCATGACTATTACATATGTTATTTGTCAGATGTCTGTGAACAATATTCAGTATAGTTCAATCTGTCCCCCTTGCATTTCGAGGCATTGTTCCCAGTGTTGCACTGTTGTTCGAAACACATTACGCAGATGGCGTGGTGTAATAGCTGCTACTACCTCGTAAATGCGTTCCCGTAAATGAGGAAGATCACGAACCTTAGTCTTGTACACATGGGACTTGATAAAACCTCACGCAAAAAAAAAAAAAAAATCAAATGGGGTTAAATCTGGTGAGCGTGGTGCCCACATTCTTGGCGCAGCTCTGTCGATCCAGCGACCCGGAAATGTTGCATTGAGATAGGCACGCACACAAGGAGCGAAATGCGGTGGAGCACCATCTTGCTGAAAGACAAAACAGTGTAAAACGCCATCCTGCGTATGCTGTGGTTCTAGAAATTGTTCAAGCATGTCCAAGTAGGTGACTCCAGTGACTGTGGGTTCTTGAAACATGAATGGACCGTACAGTTTTGTTACTGTTACACCTAGCCATACATTAATTTTTGGTGTATCTCGTTGCCTTTCATATGTAGCATTAGGTATTGCTCGTCGGCCCATATTCGACAATTATGCCTATTTAAACACGACCACAAATGTGAATGTAGCCTCGTCAGTGAAAAGGATATTGGTCATTAGGTTTTTCATTAGCAACAGCCTGAAGCAAATCATAGCACATAGCCTGGACGGGCAGCGTAATCTTCCTGTTCCAAATGATGTAGCACTGCAGATGGTATGCACGTTTGTTGAGTTCAAACCTCAAAACCTCTCGCAGACTGTTGTCCTGGAAAATGACCCAGTTCATTACTGAGCCTGCGAGTCAAACGCGCCTGGACTGCGTTCAATCACGTGCTGAATACGTTCAACATCATTTGCTGAGGTCTGTCTTCTGCCTGAACGTTTTTTTCATCAAGAACACTTTCTGTTCGTCTAAATTTGTTCACTAACATCCGGATATTAGCTCTAGTAGGTGCTGGTTTTGTGAAACTTTGCGTTTAAAAATTTTTGACGCACTTGTTCATAGCTTACCAATGCAATTGCGGGGAAACACTGTTATTCTTTCTTAATGGTCCAGCATACTTGACTTCGTGAATAAACCTGAATTAACAACGAAGAAAATGTCAATTTAATGGAAATGGATCGAGACTTTTGGACCAACCTGCATTTTCATAGGATATAGTGTTCAGCTGATTACATCAGAGATAAGATGCGATTATTTCGTGAATTTCGGAAGAAGTGCTCTTCGTGGATTTATATTTACAGTGATGTCAGGTTACTTTTTCCTTTATTTATTTCGGAATCACTAAGTATGATCAACGTGTGTGAAGTTGATATTTTACGCAAGCTATTAGTGGGATAATTATCCCGCTAAATTTGAGGGTACGTACAAACATTAATGTGTGAATTATGAACCCGGGCCATTGTAACTGGGGCTCTATGTGAATCATTGCTTCCGCGCGCATCAAGTCAGCTATTTACCAGTAAGTTTACAACAAATAAAAATATGCGAGATTTACGTATCCCCGCTTTCCATTTGTTTTTCTACAGAATCCATAACATCACATCTACTAACCATACCAGAATCCAGAATTATTTTGCGACCTGAAAATATTTCTTTTAACTTCAAAACTTC